>ML394193.1:1612-45089 GCA_005239525.1 Nicotiana knightiana | reverse complement strand
ACCCTTTAACCCGCAATCCACAATATCACATATATCTTTTGGGGGTAGAAAAGGGGTGTGACACATATATTCTCTGTTAAAAACAAAAACACCCTTCTGAGTTGTTGAAAATTTCTTCGAAAACTTTTTCTTATTCACACGGGGATATATATAATTTCCGTGGAGAGTAGATATTATTTAATTTGTGGCAATCTTTGACCAAGTAAATGGAGGTTTTGCAGGAATATTCTTTAATCCATGCTACACATGAAGAAAATATTGGACAAAAATATATTACTTGATCCTTATTTTGTGGACAACTTTTAATTGGTCATTGCTACAATGTTATCCTGTTCCCCTTTGACGTGCCAAGTTTCCAATTAACAGTATTCTATCTTTTCTTTGTAACAACTTTTTCTTTTAATTGGTAGACGAATAATGGAATTTTATCATAAATATTATTAGTTCAGAAGAACTCGCTATCACAATGCTGTCAATAGATTAAAAACCCCTCTATATGTGGGACGATCGAAATTCGGACTGATATCTACGTTTCAAATGTGAAAATAATGCCCTTTATGTGAGTAGAGAGACATGGAATAAT
Organism: Nicotiana knightiana; assembly: GCA_005239525.1. Classification (NCBI taxonomy): domain Eukaryota; kingdom Viridiplantae; phylum Streptophyta; class Magnoliopsida; order Solanales; family Solanaceae; genus Nicotiana; species Nicotiana knightiana. The sequence continues at coordinate 44,506 of ML394193.1, read as the reverse complement.
TAATTATTATATATACAGAATGAAAAGAACACTATATGAATATATTTATCTGGCGAAAGGTCGGTAAAAAATGCATGGGGCGTCCTATTTGGTCGCCCCCTTTTAACTTATACCCGTTTTTGTTTTTCCGTTTGCATTCTTATCATTTTTTTTTTATTAAAAGTGTTTTAAAAATACGATTTTGCCCTTCAGGACTATTGACAAAATTGTAGGCTGCAGGACAAATGTTTTGTTCGGGCGATTTCCATTTAATGAGAATGGTGTCTCTACTTATAGATGATCTATTTTGATTTGTGGCCAATAGTTTGTATTCCAAAGCCTTGCTTACTATGTTTTTTAGAAGAAGGGGCTTACTTCTATTGTTGAATATCGTCTCATTTCTATGTAGCCAGATGTGCCAGAGGATAAAGGGAAGGACTTCAAGCCAACCGAGATATTTGTTGAATCTAGTGCTCGAGCTGCTTTGAGCTTTTAGCTAGCTGTGCATAGTGTACTGATCTGGCGAGTCTAATGGAAGAGGCTTGAAACCATTTTGATCCCAGATGGTTTTTGAGTGCTTGCACCGGAAGAACATATAAATTATGTTTGCAGAGCTACAAATATTGCATGTCGGGGAGTTAATAATATTTCTGTTAAAAAGTATCTGCGATGTGAGGAGTCTATTATGGATAGTCGTCCATAGGGAATACTTTATTTTGTTGAGAGTTTTGATTTTCCATAGCCATTTGTAGTCTCTTATGTCTTCCTCCTCTCCCCCCTATTAGTGAGCAGTTCATAAGCTGATTTGATTGTAAAGATCTCATTGAGACTTTTGTCCCATTTGTATTTGTCTTTAATAGGTTGGAATTGCTTGATGTAAGCGCTTGTGACCTTGTTCTTAACATCGGTTGGTAGCTGGAAGGATATGCTATTAAGGTTATATGAATTGTTCTTAATAATATCCGCTAGTGATTGATCTTGTCCATGGCTCATTAAGGGAGATTTGAGACCTTAATGTCTCCTTGTTGCGTAGCCAGGCATCCTCCTAGGTTTTTATGGATTGCCCGTTCCCAACTTCCCAGTGAATACACCGTTTACAAATATTAGCGCCCCTGATAATGTTTTTCCAGATATGAGAGCCATTTTTATCTTGGAGGTTCCAACTTTGTTGGGGGTTCCTGCTATTATATCTGTTGATGAGCACCCTGCTCCAAGGAGATTTATGGTCTTTTTTAAATCTCCAAGCTAAGCTGGCGCTAAAGGACTGATTTTTCCATTTTGATTTATATAATCCCAGTCCTCCGTCCTGCTTTTTCTTTGTGGCAGTATCCCAACTTATCAGATGACATTTTCTTTTTTTGGAGGTGGTTCCCCACAGGAAGTTTCTTTGGATGCAATCAATGTTCTTAATAGTAGCTTGTGGAAGGTCGTAGATTTGCATGACATGGTTAGGAATTGCAGCCAGAGTTGACTTAATGAGGGTGGCCCTACCGGCTATATCTAGGAGTTTTATTTTCTACCATTTTAGTCTATTGTTTAGACGGTCGATTATATATTGAAAAATCTTTCTTCGAGGGGTTTGAGAAACCTATGGGAAACCCTAGGTACTTACCAAATTCCCTAGTATGTCGTATTGATAGACAGTTACTAAAGTCATTTCTCATAGCCATTGGGGTATTATTAGAAAATATTAACCTTGATTTGTTGAAATTGATAGATTGCCTGAGTGAGTACAAAATTTGTTGAAGGTATCTATAATGGAGTTGCAGCTTTTTTGGTTGGCCTTTGCTAGCAGAATTAGATCGTCTGCAAAAAATAGATGGGATAGAGGGGGCCTTTTTGGAGAGATTTTGACTGGGTCCCACCTACAACAGTCAATTTCGTGGTGAATTAGCCTCGAGAGCCTTTCCATGCATAATATGAAGATGTAGAGGGATAGGGGGTCTCCTTGACGAATACCTCTAGAAGGTTTAAAGAATTATGTGTTGGATCCATTGATAATGATGGAGGGGGAGGTGGTGGAGATACAGGACATGATTAGGTCAATTAGGTCCTTAGGGAATTTTAGGGAGGTTAGAGAGAATTTTATAAAGTACCATTTTAATTTGTCGAATGCCTTTTCTAGGTCTATTTTGATCATCATTCTCCCTTTTTTCCCTTTTACCTTTTTAAATTGGTTTAGAGCTTCGTGGACAATGATAGCATTGTCTGAGGATCTTCCACCCTTCATGAAGCTATTTTGAGTAGGCTGGATTAATTTGGCCAGGAGGGGGGTTTGATCCCGTTGACGATGATTTTTGTAACTACCTTATAGGCAGTGTTACACAAGCTAATTGGCCTATATTTCTTAATGTTGATACCCAGTTTTTCCCAAAGTTTTTTTTAAAATTGCATATATACCTTCAAAAATCATGCATTAATAGCAATTGGTATTTTTCCATAATTTTCTTACATTTTTATTAATTTTCCCAATATTTTATTTCAAATAAATAATTATAAAATTGCATCACAGATGATTTCAAAAGCATTTCTTGATTTAATTTATTGTTTATGGTCCTACTGAGGCCAAATTATTCCATAAATAGCCAATTTGGCACATTTTGGCTATAATTGCAATAACTTTGCAATTATAGCTCAAGCATATAATTTCGTACTATTTTTTACCAGAAATTAGTCATTTGTATTTCTAAATACTAAATAATAATTTTAAACTATTTTCTATGCATGAAATTCATTTTTAAAGTTATTAGCTATTTTACAAATTATTTTAATTAATTTAAATTGGGTACTTAACAAATAGCCTATTCTATTTCAATTTTAGCCTAATTAGACCAGCCCAAACACCTAACTATACCTGACCCAACAAACCCCAAGCCCAATTCCTAAATCTACCTAGCCCAATGCTGATTTAATCTTGGCCGTTGATCAATTTTGATTAACGGCCCGGATTTAACCTTTCCTAATTTAACCTAACCTATACCCCCCAAACCCCTCTCATTCTCTCATCCTCACCCGCTGTCACTCCCTCACTCTCTCTCAAACTCCCTCTGCCTAACAATGGCTTCCACCCGCCGTTGCTGGCTCACCGTTGATTATGGTGGTTTACCACCGCTCCTAGCCCTAATGGCTCCCCTCCCATGACCGGATTCTTGATACCCTGAGGGCCTCAAGGGACCAGTGGTTGTTCATTCCTCCCCTGGGACTGTGCTCACCATTCTCAGGCCGTCATGGCTTAACCGAGTAAGATCTTTCTATTTTCCGGCTAAACATATGGGTTTCTAAGCCGGTTTCTGTATTTTTTGGGTTATCTTCTAGAAAACCCTAACCTCTCTACTGTACCTCTTAGATCTATAATAGATCTGGGGGTTTTCTAAGCTATTTTAATTTGTTTTAGGAAAACCTTTCAATTTCTCAAAGCGTCGCTTTATTTTCCCATTCTGGAACTCTTCTTCAAAACATGATTCTGGTCTCTTTTTAATGTTTTAATTTGATTCTCTTATGTTTAAACGACTCCTTTGTTAAAATTGCTTTTTAATCATAATTTATTATGTTAAAATCTTAGTTTTAACACTATGTTATAATTCTGAGTTTGTCTTTTTGATTTATTTGTATGTCTGTTTCTCATGAATATGTTCTGAATCTCTGTGATTTCTACCCCGTTATGCTCATTAGGGTTTCTGATTTTTCTTCTCCCGCCTATATTATATTTATTTTGTTTATTGACAGAAATTTGTGGTCATTTCCCCTAATCAGTACTATTTTCTAGTTGAATCCCTGATTTTCTGTGATTTCTACCCTATTGTGCTTATTAGGGTTCCTGATTTTGTTTCTCCCTGCCTATATTATGTTTATTTCGTTCAGTCACAGAAATTTGTAGTAATTTCCCTTAATTAGTACTTTTGATTCTTTGAATCCCTAATTTCCCGTGTTAATATCCTTTCTGATTTCCAACCCTTAAATTATTTTTCTTGCCTTATTATCTGGTTAATTATACCATTAATTGATTCTTATGTTATTTCCTTAGTTAGAACCTTATGAACCTAGCCCTAATTGCTCACTTTCTACTTACAATGTTTGAACTCTTTCCTTAATTTTTGTACTCCAGCTACGTGAATTATTTCCTTATTTGTTTAGACCTTTCGCCAAGTGACAAAGATACCTGCTGTTGGGCATACACGACTAGGGGAACCTGATCGACGGAGCCAAGAAGATCAAGCCTGGGGAAGGTCTTTCTGGGACCGAGTAGATTAGATATACCTGCTTTTTCAAGTGTAATAAGGCCAAGTGCAGTTAGTGACTTATCTTATTCAATGTCGTTTTAGATTTATCTACTTTTACATTAATGAAATGAGGCAATTATTGGCATCTAAGTTGTCCAAATCAATCTGTTGCTAGGCCTACCTCGGGCACAACGAGGCTCCCCAAATTAGGACACGCTTTTATATTCCTGCAATGTGTGTTTAAATACTGCAGTATTTTCTAATGATCCTCACTGACTTGGCTACCTTTTGTTTTTGCTTTGTTTTTCTTTCTTTTATTCCCTCCCCAAAGGCCGGTTCGTGTATTCTGGCATCATCATCATATCACACAAGATACAGGGCCCGACGAGTCCCGGGGTAGCAAGGCTGAACAACATTATTTACTTCATTTTTGCTAATGATTTCCTTTTCGCATTTTTTGTTTTCCAATAAATTCCCGATGTTCCAAAACATTTCTTTAAATTATCAAAATCGCTTTTACATTTCAACGAATCAGTATTCATTTATTATCGTTTTCCTCTCATTACTTTTATCTATACAGCATTACTATTTCCTGTCTTGATGAACCGATGACTGTGACATACAATGAGACAACACAACAAAAGGACAACGATTCAGAATAAAAGGATGTCATACCCGATGAAATTGTCAGAGAAGTTGAGGATTTCGAGAACATACCTAAGTCCAACCTGGACGAAACTGAGGTAGTCAACCTGGGACATTCAAAGACTGTCAAAGAAACTCGCATCAGCATCCATTTGTCGCCATCAGAGAAAGAGGAATACACCTAATTCTTGAAAGAGTATGAAGACATCTTTGCATGGTTGTACGACGACATGACTGGTCTAAGTACATCCATTGTGGCTCACAAGCTGCCAACCAATCCAATGTTCCGCCGGTAAAACAGAAGCTCAGAAAGTTCAAGCCTGATATAAGTCTGAAAATCAAAGAGGAAGTTACCAAGAAAATCAATGCCAAGGTCCTCAGGGTAGTTGAATATCCAAAATGGTTAGCCAACATCATGCTAGTGCCCAAGAAAGACGGGAAAATGATGAATGCAATATGTCACGGACAACTTTATCAGAGCAGAATGACCAAAGCCTTCAACAAAAGAGTCAAGCCAAGACATCTCACACCGGGGCAACTGGTGTTAAAGAAGATCTTTCCACATCAAGATGAGGCCAAAGGGAAATTCTCTCCCAACTGGCAAGGTCCGTATATGGTTCATCGAGTACTGACGGGAGGAGCTCTTATACTTGCATAAATGGACAGAGAAGTCTGGCCAAAACCAATCAATTCCGATGCAGTCAAGCGTTACTATGTGTAACTCTTTATGCTTTCTCAAATGATGTAAACTGAACTACGCCCGACCTGATTCCCGTTTAAGAGGGGATACGTAGGCAGACCTATGAGTTCGGTCACAATTCAATAAAAATCTCATTCCCCCCCCCCCACAATTGGAAATTGGGGCAGAATTTTGAGGAGGACCCTCAAAATTCCGAAGCAAGTTCAGCTGACCGCAGCATGCGCAACAGTCAGAAACGTCAACCCATCTAACTGGGGCAGAATTTTGAGGAGGATCCTCAAAATTCCGTAGCATGAGAGGTTGCAATGTCTTGAACCGTGTCACGGTCATCGGTTCATCTAAATTTCTTAAAATATATTTTATACTATGTCTTTGCAAAATCATGCATGCTTGCTTTCAAAATAGCTATGTTTAGCAAACGCTACCCCGATAACTTGAACAGGATCATCAGACCAAGCAAAACGAGTCAAGCACAGCCAACAGGGATACGAATCAACCTGCCCCATCTACAAAATTCACAATTTTTCTTTGGATGCAGGAACAAAGAATAAACACGCTTCGAAGTCACAAATCTCAACACAGTTGCAAATGCCAAAATTTGCTATCAGCACAAAGAACGAACGTGTTCAAAGTCACAATTCTTGAAACCATCACACTTGCCGACATTTTCTATTAGCACAAAGGATAACATGCCGCATAGTCACAATTCTCACAACAATCGCAATATCGAAATCTGCCACCAGCTAAGAAACTCTGCTACCCTTTGCTATTTATTCTTCTGCATAAGGCTAAGCTTTGCCTTCATCTTGCATGGGACTAAGCTCTGTCCCGCATTTTGCATGAGGTTAAGCTCTACCTCCACCCTGTATAAGGCTAATCTCTTCCTTCCCCTGCATGAGGCTAAGCTCTGCCTCCATCTGCATAAGGCTAATCTTTGCTTTCCCTTTCATAAGGCTAATCGCTGCTTTCCCCTGCATGAGGATAAGCTATGCCTTCATCAGCATAAGGCTAATCGCTGCCTTCCCCCCGCATGAGACTAAGCTCTGTCTTCATCTTGCATAAGGTTAAGCTCTACCTCCATTTTGCATAAGGCTAATCTCTGCCTTCACCTGCATAAGACTAATCTCTGCCTTCATTTGCATGAGACTGAGCTCTGTCTCCATACTTGCATGAGGCTAAGATCTGCCTCCAATTTACTCTTCACCGCGACTAAGCGCTGTCTCTCAAACATTATTTACTTCGCTTCTCTTTCGGGCTAAGCTCTGCCCTCCAATTCGCAAGACTAAGATCTGTCTTGTCAGCATTACATTGTTGCATCTCATGGGCTGGAATATCGCCAACTTATTCAAAGGTGTCATAGTTCGGAGGCACCATCTTCATGGCCGGAGAACATCATTTCATTGCCTACGAATCTCCCATCAAACAATTCATGGCCCAGAACACCATGGTCTAAGGACGTCATCCCAACCGTCCGAAGACAGCTTTCATAGTCCAAAGGGAACGTGCATCATGTTTAAATTTATGCATAATATATGCTTGTAGTATTCTTATTTGCAGGTAACCCGACAAGCAACGACTATCACAGCAGGAGCGATCCCGCTCCAGTTCCCTCAACCATATCAAACCTGATCACCCCCATAAACCGTTCATCCGCCCATCCCTAGATGTTGCGTCTGTTCTTGTGACGATTTCACCGGTATATCTCGCCGATGAATCTGGAACTACATATAGCCTGATTCCTATAAAACCAGAGATATGTAGGTATCTCAGAAGCCAGGGTACGACCTAAATCTCTCAAACCGTTTCGCTCGATCAAAATTGGCCATCATATCTTTACCCAACAACTCTTTCATACTTTTCGGGTAAAGAGGGGCAGCTGTTGATACCCAATTTTCCCAATTTTTTTTAAAATTACATATATACCTTCAAAATCATGCATTAATAGCAATTGGTATTTTTTCATAATTTTTTTACATTTTTATTAATTTGCCCAGTATTTTATTTCCAATAAATAATTATAAAATTATATCACAGATGATTTCAAAAGCATTTCTTGATTTAATTTATTGTTTATGGTCCTACTGAGGCCAAATTATTTCATAAATAGCCAATTTGGCACCTTTTGGCTATAATTGCAATAACTTTGCAATTACAGCCCAAGCATATAATTTTGTACTATTTTTTACCAGAAATTAGTTATTTATATTTTTAAATACTAAATAATCATTTAAAACTATTTTATATGCATGAAATTCATTTTTTATAATTATTAGCTATTTTACAAATTATTTTAATTAATTTAAATTGGGTATTTAACAAATAGCTTATTCTATTTCAATTTTAGCCTAATTAGACCAGCCCAAACACCTAACTATACCTGACCCAATAGAACCCAAGCCCAATTCCTAAATCTACCTGGCCCAATGTTGATTTAATCTTGGCCGTTGATCAATTTTAGTCAACGGCCCGGATTTAACCTTTCCTAATTTAACCTAACCTATACCCCCCCAAACCCCTCTCATTTTCTCATCCTCACCCGCTGTCACTCCCTCTGCCTAACCATGACTTCCACCCGCCGTTGATTATGGTGGTTCACCACCGCTCCTAGCCCTAGTGGCTCCCCTCCCATGACTGGATTCTTGATACCCTGAGGGCCTCAAGGGACCAGTGGTTGTTCATTCCTCCCCTGGGCCTGTGCTCACCATTCTCAGGTCGCCATGACTCAACCGAGTAAGATCTTTCTATTTTCCAGCTAAACCTATGGGTTTCTAAGCCGGTTTCTCTATTTTCTGGGTTATCTTCTAGAAAACCCTAACCTCTTCTACTGTACCTCTTAGATCTATAACATATCTGGGGTTTTCTGAGCTATTTTAGTTTGTTTTATGAAAACCTTTCAATTTCTTAAAGCGTCGCTTTATTTTCCCATTAGGGTTTCTGGAACTCTTCTTCAAAACATGTTTCTGGTCTCTTCTTAATGTTGTTCTCTGATTCTCCTATGTTTAAACGGCTCCTTTTTTAAAATTACTTTTTAATCATAATTTATTATGTTAAAACCTTAGTTTTAACACTATGTTATAATTTGAGTCTGTCTTTGCTGATTTATTCGTATGTCTGTTTCTCATGAATATGTTCTGAATCTTTGTGATTTCTACTCCGTTATGCTCATTAGGGTTTCTGATTTTGCTTCTCCCGCCTATATTATGTTTATTTTGTTTATTGATAGAAATTTGTGGTCATTTCCCCAATTAGTACTATTTTCTAGTAAATCCCTGTTTTTCTGTGATTTCTACCATATTGTGCTTATTAGGGTTTCTGATTTTGTTTCTCCCTGCCTATATTATGTTTATTTCGTTCATTCATAGAAATTTGTAGTAATTTCCCTTAATTAGTACTTTTGATTCTTTGAATCCCTAATTTCCTGTGTTAATATCCTTTCTGATTTCCAACCCTTAAATTATTTTTCTTGCCTTATTATTTGGTTAATTATACCGTTAATTGATTCTTATGTTATTTCCTTAATTAGAACCTTATGAACCTAGCCCTAATTGCTCACTTTGTACTTACAATGTTTGAACTCTTTCCTTAATTTTTATACTCCAGCTACGTGAATTCTTTCCATTTGTTACCTGTCTTTTACCGTTTGAAATAACTCCCTTAATTAAGGGAGTACTTGGACTGATTTTACTCTAATTGATTCCGAGTTCTATAATTAGTTTCTTACCTTATTTACCTAACTTTCAAACTACTATATATATTGCTCTCTTCTACTCTCATGACACTCATACACACACGAACGAACATTAGTTCACATCTCTCATTACACACTCATACACACACTAACGAACATTAGTTCACATATCTCATTACACATACGGACGAACATTATTTCACATCTCTCATTACACACTCATATACACACACGGACGAACCGGTTCAAAAAATCTCTCTCACAATTAAAAACTTTTTGCTATTTCTTGCTACTTGCTGCTTCAATTGAATTAGCCGGCTGCAAGCCAAGGCTAATTATTGCACTCTACTGCCCCATACTTAGTATTTTCTCTCTTTAACTGGTATGTTATGATTTAAAACCAAGTTCCAAACTCAATGTGTTTACTTACTGCTTTAGTTTACTAATCATCAGTCTACTTCTGTCTATTGTTTAGCTTTTCAACATGTAACTAACTTGTTTACATTATTGCTTCACTTAGCATATTAGTTCTGTCCTAATTCAACTTAGGATCATCATGTTTGTGAATTTGTTTAATCCCTTTATAGCATGTCCCATCCTGACTCTGCTCTATTTATGTTTTTCTGGTTTCTAATATGAACCTTTCTTTGCAAAGCAATTTTGTTACCTTAAGTTGTCTGATTCTATGTTTAGCTTTGTCCTCAACTGTTTGTTCTGGAATTCATATTGTGTTGGTATCATTAGCAATCCCCTAATCCCATAAACCCCTACAAAACCTCTATGTTTCTGCCTGTTATGTGTTCACTGTACATGCCCTATGTGTCCCCAGTTCCCAACTTCCCTGTGTGAAAGTCTGTTGTTGAGCAATGTGGAATCTTCTTGCTCTATGGCTGATATGCTGTTTGTTTGGTTGACACTGTTCTTGTTTAACTATTTTACTGTTAATCAACCCCTCTATTTTCATAAAACTTCTTCACTCAACTGAGTTTTTTTTCAATACTGTTTTCATATTAAAACCTTTTCAAAACTATGTCAAGCACTCTCACTCTACTCTTAGGTCCTTAGGTTCTGCCCCTCCAGTGTGTGACTGCCTTGGGATTCCTGTGAGATCCCTTTGAACTCTGATTCACTGGGCTGGCTCTTCCACACTGCACTTACTCAGTTCTGGTTATGAAATCCGGATGTGAGCACTGCCTGGGATCCTTGAGGTCGTTAGGGAACTCTGACACACCCGGACATGAGAAACGCTATGAAATTCTAACAGTTGAGGTTATGAACATCTGGTATCCTCAGGGTACATTTGGGCTTGCTTCAGGCTCCCAATAGTTTAACTTCTTCTTTTCTATCTATTTGTGTAATTCATTCAGCTATTGGTTTGTAATAATTATTGTAAACAGATATTGGGGATGGCTAGTGAAATAGGGAGGGTATAGTTCTGTTAATATCATCGGGTAGAAAGCATGTTTTAAGCTTTACATTATTTCTATCTGCATTAGAATCCATGTTTTAGGACCAACATTTTCATTCAAATCATGCCAAAGTTGCACTAGATATCATGTTCCTAGGATTTCATGTCTATTGTTTAAGCATCTCATCCATGCTTTATGTTTATCACTTAGAAATACTACTCCTAGGACAATAAACAACGTTAATATAAAAGTTGTTACTCTTGTGCATTCAGAAAATCATGTTTCAATCATTCTGTAACTCTTTTGTGCATTTAGAAATCATGCCTTAGGAATTCTGTTAATTTAAGGATCATTGACATAAAACTATCATTTTTGTGCATTTAGAAATCATGTACTAGGCCTTCTGTTTGCATTTGCTTAACCCTACCTAGTTTAAACTATTGATTCATGAAAAGGTATAACATAGTCTCACATATGATTATCCTGTTTTAAATAAACTGATAACCATCCCTGTGTTTTCGTAACACCTAGAACAACATGCTTTTAAGTAAAACAACTTCTGAACTGTCAAACTGATTAGGCCCCTTGCTTTTTGAGTCTTTTTTTTATAAAAAAATAAAGTTGCATATTTCTGTGCATTGAAATTCACTTAAATATCCTGTCTTAGGATCCTGTCTAATAAAATTGCCTCTTGTTTGTGTTTGAGACATGCTGATTATGTGCATTACTTGTGGAGGTAAATCTGGGCCTCATAACTGCTTTTCTGCATTTATCTGATCAGTCCTATTTGTTTTTTCCTGTCGCTTAGAATTTAATCCTTTTAAATCCTTAGAGGTCTGTCTAGAACTACATATACTTAGAGGTCCTAAATTCCTCCAGGACCATTAAGAAGGGACGGGTAACAACACGCATAGAGATCGCTAAATAAATGCGCTTAATAACAGCTAAGGGGTGGGGTAAAGGGTAAATATGGATATGATGACCAGTGCGCTAATGCCACGTGTAGCCCCTAACTGAGGAGTGATTACCGGGCATTGCATTGATGTGACCCTATAGGATAAACAACTTAAGACTCCCCTATCCCCTACATATGTGTGCTTAGACTGCGAATCTTTTCAAAACCATTACTTGTTTCCATGTATATACTTTGACTGCTTATTTTCTACTTGCTTAAATTCACAAAGTTTGTTTGGCTGGGAACCACAGTTATGGACTTTGAGGGGTGCCTAACTTTCCCCTTGGAGTAATTTCAAGCCCTTACCCAATCTCTGGTTATTCAATTAGTGTTATTGTTACCCTTAATAGGTGGCCTAACACACCTTAATTCGTTAGGTGACGACTCTTCAAATCCTTACATCCCTTATCCCGAAGGGAAATGAGTTGTCCCAATAGTGTCAAGAACCCTGACCAATCCGAAAGGAGAGGAAAAAGGGGGCGCGACACTTAATAGTTTCAGCATTCTGACATTTTGGGATTAGGCATATATAGGTGCTATTCATGTCCTCAGACATTTTTTTCTCCCTAAAGGTATCTTTGCAGAAGTTAATTAGTTTCTCTTTAGTTTTGTTCCAGAACTTCTGATAGAAAAGGGGTGTAGACCATCCGACCCCGGGGCTTTATAGGGTTTAAAAGAGTCCACAACACTTTTGATTTCGTGGGTTGTGATGTCTTGGCACAGTGTTTGTTGGTCCATGTTGTCTAGTGTCGCATAGAAAGACATGTAGTGATTAGTTTTATAAGAGGAATTATGTCCTGTTGTAAAGAGATTGGAGTAGAAAGTATTTGTTTTGGCTTTGATATCTTTTTGGTCATAATACCAGTTTCCTGCTTCGTCTTTAAGACTTATGATTTTATTTTTCCTTCTACGTTGCAAGTAGTGATGTGAAATTTTTTTGTACTCGCATCCGCTTCATTTAACCATTGTATTCGGGATTTGAGCCTCCAAAATTCCTCCTCTAGTTTTAGAATGTCGTTGTATTCTTTTACTAAGGTAGTTTCAAGGTCAAGAAGGAATTGGCTAGTTATGTAATTTGGGGAATTTTGTATTCCATTTATACGAGAAATTAAAACATTTATTTTTATGATAGATATTTCCAAAGGTGCTAATGTTCCATTCTTTTACATTTTTTGTAAAGTTTTCAATTGCACCTAATATATTGTCTTGCTTGGTCCATGACTCTTTAGCCAGATTTTTGAAGGTTGGGTGGGCTAACCACATGGATTCTAATATGTATATATTATTTCTATGTGAGAAGTTTTTGAATAGGTCTAACTTTATGGGGAAGTGGTCAGAGTGGATTCTTGTTAAGTGCGTGACGTGCGCTTCTTTGAATAAATTGATCCAGTTTGAGTTTGCTATGTATCTATCTAGCCGTTCCATGATTACGGTTCTATTTTTTTTCTTTTTATTCGTCCAAGTAAATTTGGTGTCCTTAAACCCTAGATCAATAAGCCCACAGAAGTCTAGTCAATTAATAAATTTTGATACTCTAGGATAGTTTATAGGGAGACCCCCAAATTTTTCGTTTGCCTTAGTGACTTCGTTGAAGTCTCATGCGAATAACCAGGGGCCCTTAAACCTACTTGCTACTGTCTTTATGTTTTCCCATAGGATTTTTCTTTCATCTATTAAGTTGCTAGCATAGATAACAGATAAAAGCCAAGGGTTAGAGTTGTTTACCTTAATCATACCGTGAATTTCTTGGTCTGTTATTCCAATTTGATCCACCAGAAAGTCGCATGTGTTCCACATCATAACCATGCCTCCTGATTTGCCCTGTGCTTCTACCTAGGCTATGTGAGTGAACCCAAAGTCGTTTATGAGTGTGTTGTGGTCCGCTATTTTTGTTTTCAGCAGTGCTACTAGGAAGGGCCTGTTTTAGTCTAGCATGGACCTGAATGTTCTTCTAAAATATTCATTTCCCGCTCCCCTACAGTTCCACACGATCTTGCTCATTGGTCTAGATGGGGGTGGGGTGATCTCCTCCTCCTGTGCATGGGAAGGACTGTCCATGTTCATGTTGGCATACATCGTCGGAATTATTACTACCCCGTATTTGAAGATTGCTGGTGGAGTTAGCTCCTTATATTTATGGAGCACTCCCTCAAATTCATCGGGTAGCGTAAGATGATTCTTTTTTATTTTCTTTCCTTGAACACCAACAATTTTTATGTTCGTAGCATGGCATACTCCACTCTTCGCGCTGTTGATGTTCCTTCCTCGTCTTCCTCCTTATCCGTCTGTTGCATTGGCTGTTGAGGTACTGTTGTGGTTCCCTGTGTTGGTTGTATGTTGGAGTAGTGCATGTGTGGTGGTGGTTGGTTGTGCTGAGGGTTGTTGTGGAAGAGAGGCAGGTTCATGCTTAGGGGTATTAGAGTGCTTGGGGTGGTTCTCTGTTGGCGACTCCAAGGGGATGAGTGGGCTCCCATGGTTGGGTAGGGTGAGAAACCTTGAGGCTGTTGGTTCATTAGGGCTAGCCATGGGTGGTTTGCTACACCGTCTAACCCTATCCTTAGCCCCTCCGTTACAATTTGGGATAAGTATCCCGGGTTCTCTATTTGAATAATGATGTCCTGGCCCCCTAGATGTAGGTTCATGTTCAGTGAGAAGCCCGTTAGGCCGTACTCCATCCACGAGAGTGGAACATGGTTTGGAGGCAGTGGTGGTGTTGCATAGATTATTGACTAACCCTGCGTTGCTGCTTGGTTGTTCCACTGCTGGGTTCCTTGGTATTGATCGCGTGTCCATAAATACCTCCTGGTGTTCCTTTGGTATCTCCTGTAGTGACTGTTGGTGGGTAGTCTTAGCATCGTGTGTGAGTTCTTTTTGGTGTTTGTCTAGGTTTCCTTTTGCTTGGTTTGTGTTGTTATTGCTAGGTGTTGTGGATAAATAGCAGAGTGTATTTTGGCTTTGTTCTATTGCATTTCCTAGTAAAAGAGGGACGAGATTGTTTGAGATTGCTGAGTTGACCTTTTCTAGGGTTTTGTTTTGATTTGTACTATGATTGTTTGGGGTGATGGGTAACAGTTGCTAGTGGTGTATTGTATTTTGTGGACTGAGATTTGTTGTCGCTAATTAATGAGGTTTCGACAACTTCTTGGGTGATGCAAAGGTCAACATTCATTGTGCCGATCTTGTCACAATTTTGGACAAGGTGAAGGTTGTTACTATCAAGTGGTTTCCCTGTGTTTACGTGTGTATGGTTGGTTTCAATCGGGGGTCCATTGTTTTTTGCTGGGATGGTCGGGTTTCCAAGGGTATTGATTACTCTAGGTTTTTGGTTATTGAAGGGAGGGTTTAGATGCATTGATAGTGTATCTGAATTGATTGGTTCCTTTTGGTTGCCCACTGTGTATTTTGTGTGGTTTGAAGGATTTTGTGAAGCTTCGACCAGGGTTTCCATGTTGTCGTCCATTTCAGCCGCTATCGCATTTAATGCACTGAATTGGTTGTCATTGCTTTTGTCCGAGGTTGTGCTATTGTCCAGTGGTTTAGACAACGTTTCATTTTTGTTGGTGGTTTCTTTGCTCTTCTATCTGAATTCTTGTTTTGGTTGGTGAGTTCTGCTGGAGGTCGTGCCCAGTGTGGTATCGTTTGCCGGGAATTTCCCATGCATTTTATGATAATCTTGTTTTGGTTATCTTTGTGGAGGGGTGTTTAGCTTTTCCATTTGGTCATCCCTTTTCCTAATCTTCCTATGCGTGACTATGTTCCCGTGTTCTATCTCTTCTGTTAGGGATTCGATTCCTTCATTGTTTAGGTGCTTAGCATTTGCTTCTTTCTCCTTCGTTGACTGTGGCCTTGGGTGAGGACAATTTGTTTTGGTCTGGCCTAATCTGCCACACCGTGAGCAGAGCATGTTAAAGCCCTCATAGTGATCGTTTGGTAGTGTTTACCTATGGTAACATGTGTTTTGGGAGGGCTTTCTATGGGTACTAGAATACATACTCTCGCATATTTTCCCCTCATAGTTGAGACAGTGCAGGCATCGATCCTTAATAGTTTTCCCAGTTTTGATCCTATTTTTTGGAGAATTTCTTAGTCATAGAACTCTGTTGGTAGTTCTGGTAATCTAGCCCAGATGGCTGAGTATGTTTGTGAGGCTGCTGAGGCTACAAACCTTGGTTCCCATTTCCGGATAGTTAGGAATTGGTTTCCAATGAACCATGGTCCTCCATGCAGGCCTTTGTCGTAGTTTTCTGGGTTTGAAAATTTAATTAGGTAATAGTCATAGCCTAGGTCTATTAGAGTTATGTTTTCCGTTGGCTTCCATATTGCTGTGATTTTGGTTTGGAGGAAGGAGTAGCCTACTTTCCTGCCAAATATTTTGATAATTGACAGCGTTTATCCAGTTGTTATAGATCCTTTATTTATCTATGGAGGTGATATGGATAAAATTCTCAGAATCATAGTGATTCTCAGTTTCATCTGATGTGTCGTGCCCTTCCACTGATTTTTGGACTGCTATTTATTGTTGGAATTGTGCTTCAAACATGTTCTTCTTAAGCTTATGGAGAAATAGGTTGGTTTTTTCATGTTTGTCTCTGTCTGGTCTTGTTTGCATATAGAAGTGGGTGGTTTTGTGATCACCTCTAGGTCCATGTCCATTGCTAGAGCTGAAGGCGTGTGATTGACATCAGTAGAATCGATCTTTGTTGTGTTCATTTGGTGTGCGCAGGTTTTCCGGTGGTTTTCTCGCAAGCGTTAGCTTGTTGAGTAGACCTTTGAAGAGTAGAACCTCTCTTCAATCCTAGAGAGAAGTAGGAGAGCTTCTCTATCTAAAGCACTTCATGCTATATTAGCATGAAGTTTTAGCTTCAAGGTGAAACAATTTCATCTGGACAAGTTTTTGGTTTTTTGATAAAGCTGCTGAAAGGAGAGGAGGAAGGTTGCAGATCACACGATTTATCAGGGGTGTCAACTGGCTACCAAATCAATAATTTTTAAAAATAGGACACATGTTAAAGGCGGCACAAATATATAGTACAACTGCAAATGCCATCATGTAAAAATTCTATTACTTATATAGATTCCAACTTAATTAACCAAATGTAACATAAATAAAAGCGTCAATAATATAAATGAATCCCTAGTGCATCCAACAGTGGCAAAGTCACCCTTGGAGATACAGTCAGACCTTTCTATAACAATATCCTTACATAATATTCATTTACTATAATATCAAGTTTTTCTCGAAACTAATTTTTATGTTAGGTTATGGTATATGTCCTTTATACCAACAATTCACTATAATAGCTAAAAAATTTCGTAACAAACGAGACAGCTGTTATAGAGAAGTTTGACTGTAGATATATTTTTTCTTATGCATATATATTATATGTTAAATTTATATAACTTTTTTGGGTATTTACTTCTTTATATTTTGACTCTTCTTAATAAGAATTATGACATACAACCCTTTCACATGGATATACGTTGGACATTGCTAGAAAATCTCGAAGCGCCGCAAGTTATAAAGCAAATCAAAGTTAGCTAAGCTTCACAAAAGAGATTAAAAAAAGCAAAAGGGAAAAAAGGAAAGAAGTTAAATCATGAGAAAAGAATGTGGCACGCCTGTTATTATCTTTTATCATCTCTTCATTTCTTGTTTGTAAATGATGTCAATCTTATAATGCATTCGTGTTCCATATATTCAAAGGTGTGGACGATTTCCTTATCCTTAATTTCCAAAGGCTATAAAAATGAATTTTTATGGGATTGGAAAAAGATGAAAATGGAATGAGTAGTTGAGTCTTTTCTGAGAATTTATACAATTTGTCTTTCCTTTTAATTGCAAATGGATGGATGAACATAGTTTGCTTGAAGGTGAAGCATGTGTAATAATGCCTTTTTTTTTATACACTTGTAACCCATTATGCTTTGCTTTTTAGGCCATAGATTAATTCATGGTGAAGCGTAAATCCTCGTCATTTTTAATTATCTAATGATATCGAATCAATTTATAAGTACTCTATTAACAATTAGAGGTACCATAGGTTTAGCTGCATGGAGTTATGCACATTTAGGTAGTCTATAAGAAAATAAAAGTGTGAGCTTTAAATTGTTATAATTTTCATTGGGGAAATGAAAAGGATTCCTTTCTAAATCATTGTTTGATATATTTGAATATTTGATTATGCATAAAGTTTGGTAACAAAAAGGTGGTAGACGTACGGTTGTGTGCTGGTGTTATATGTATTATTATAATTAGGTGTAGTAAATTAAAGGGAAAATTTCACATTAGAACAACCGAGATTCATCCTTTTCAATTTTATAGCCTATAATTCAATTTACAATCAACTAGCCCAAAAATAATAGGTTAAAACTCAACATCCAACTCCAATAGGTTCTCAAAATTACTATTTAATTTTTAAAAAGGATTCCTCAAGCATTTAAGTTAATATTCGAATCAGTAATTGTGACTCAGATATTAGTTCAACAAACAAAATCCATTTGGGTGGTGAAAATTAGATCTTTAACAAGCTTAAACATGTGGATTTAAATTCTGAATTTGATTTTGAGAGAAATTTGGAGTGAGTGTTATTTAGACTTGTTAGAAATAGTATAAGGAGGTTGTATATAAATTATAAAATTTGAAGTCATTTCATGGAGATTTGGACCGGTTTTGAACAAGATTACAACTGAAAATCGTGGAAGAAGTTCGTCTACAGACGCTTATATAAATGTGTATAAGATTTGTTTATACACTCATATACACTATTATACAAGATTATACATATTTATATAATAAACTGACTTCGTCTTCTTCCTTGCGTCTTCTCTGAAAAATCTTGCTCAAATCTACTCCAAATCACTTTAAATTTAAATTTTGAACTTCTTTTGATATTTTCAATCAATTGGAACAACACCCAATCCATAAAACTAACAAAATAAAAAAAAAAATCATTTTCGAAAGCAAAGCTTTGAATGGTCTTCAATGGTGGACTTCTACTCTTCAATTTTCTTACATTGCAACCAGGTGATACAATAGGAGAAGCAGAAAATATACAGTCCCTTGAAGCATAAGTCGAGGATGTGAGAAGAAAAGAGTGAGAGCAATGTTGTAAGAACACAAATTTAATTCAATAGCTTTTAGAAGCAATGGTTATAAGAACACATATTTTGAATTTGCTAGTGCTTTCAAAATATGTACAATATAGGCTAGGATGGGTAAACCTTAAAAACATGAGTCATTTTTTGTTATGGTGTGAAGCCATGTGTATTTTCTTGTAATTCTTTCTAAATTAAACGAGGACAATTATATTACACGTTAATTTGTGGCAGAAAATGGTAAACTAAAAATAAATTTCTTATTCTTTTGTTGTCGTTGTTACACTCGTATGAATCTTAACATTTATGAAGAGTCTTTTTATTATAGTTCACGAGTTTTTTTTTTGTAGTTACGACTTCATTTGATTATAGCTACTTGTATGTCCATATATGAATAAATGTGAGATTAGAGAATCTCTAGTAATTAGATGATTTTAAGTGAAACAGTATTAAAATGAAATGACTTTGAATAGATGGAATTAATGCTGAAAATTTATATTGTTGACCTCAACTAACTTATTTGGCTTAGTTATATGTAAGTGAAAGATAACTTTCTTTAGTTTAATTTCTCTAGTCTTCCTTTAAGCAACTCAAAAATTTTCCTCCTCTTCTCTCTCTATGTATTTTTGGTGCTTGAAATAGAGGTGGATCCGGGACGAAATTTATGGGTTCTTAAAGCGACGTCAAGCTAATAATATAATAATAACTGAATTTATGGTCAAATATTTGAAAATATTTAACAAATTTCTTAATTTATTATAAATAAAGAGTCCGGATAAAAGCTACTGAGTTTGAAGTTCTAGTTTGTTAATTGTCTAAATTCGGATTAGAGTCAATTTAACTTGGGCCCGATCGGAGTCATCAGATTCTAGTTTGTTAGGCTTGGGCTTTTTATCTGAATAACAGGCTTTTCTGTGAACACCTTTTTGAGTTATCCATTCCGGCCCAAAAGGAAATTTCAGCCACTCGTCGGTGTTCAAATGTTTTTCCAGCATGTATAAATGTTAAACAAATCATCTTCACTTATTGTCACGATCCAACTATTTGTTTTGATTCAAGACTTTGAGCAGGTGAAAGATAGTTTGTTATATAAGTCGGAAAAGTGGGACTTGTCCTACATCGGTGGTGCAAGGCCACTTTGTATGCATTTTAAGTCCTTGTCCTTTTATGTGTTTCATTTAGAACACATACTCTTATATGTGTGCAAATACATATATTATATATTATATATATTAATATCAAAGACTAGGGCTTGGGCTTGGGCGCGGGCAGGGTCCGACCTAAAATAAATAATTTATATTTTATTTATTTCTACAATTAAATCTGTTTTATTTGAAATTTAATTTTTTAAATTTATTTGAATAAACAGATGCGTCTGTTTGTGAAAGAACATATCTGTTTTGAAAAGGTCCAATGGTTGCTCTATAAATAGAAGTTCTTCCAACAAAGTGAATACAGAAAATCACAAGTATTATTATAGGCTTTGTTGTGTCTTGAAGAGAATCGTTTGTATTTCCCTAAATTAGTATACAGACGATAACTCTTTAAGGACAGTCGTTTTTCACGCCTCAAAGCCATTTATTATTATTATTTTCTAACAATCTTAAAGAGTTATCCTACTATGGAGAAATTGATGTCTGTTGTTGAGAATCCGAAAGAGTTCATCAAACTTGATCGCTTTGATGGAAAAAATTTTACCCGATGGAGAGACAAGATGATATTCTTGCTGTCTGCTCTCAATATCTACTATGTTCTTGATTCTGCCTTGCCTGCGATGCTTGAGACCACAACAGAAGATTCTAATGCAGTCAAGGAAGAAAGGAAGAAACGAGAGCATGATGAACTGTTGTGTCACAATCATATTCTGAATACCTTGACAGATCGATTCTATGATCTCTACTGCAATCTGAAGTCGCCAAGGGAGATTTGGACTGCTTTACAAACTGCATACCATAATGAAAAATGAGGTATCGACAAATCATGGCCTTGCAGTACTTTGAATTTAAAAGATTTGATACTAGGCCCATAATGGATCAGATTCATGAACTGTAAATTTTAGTATCAAAACTGAGTGATCTTGAAGTTAAAATTCCCGATGCACTTCAAATAGGTGTTATTCTTTTGAAATTGCCTTCCTCTTGGAATGACTATAGAAAGAAAATCCTACATTCAATGGATAAAATGACTGTGGAACAATTTCGTACTCACATTCAAATTGAAAGTGAGACTCGTGATGCTATTAGTTAGCCCTCGAGTTCCGCAGTCAGTTTTGTCAGTCAGAATGGTTCAGGAAGTGGGAACAAGAATCTAAAAGTTTCCAAAAAATCTTATTTTAAAAAGAGAAAGAACTTTAGTTGTCATCACTATGGGAAGAAAGGCCATATGATTCGGGATTGTAGATATATAAAGGCAGAAATAAATTTCAATGCAGTCAATACAGAAAAGTCTAGAAAGATTGAAAAATCTGGAAATTCTGAAAAGGCAAACGTAGTGAAAAATTCTGCCCAAGGACTGGTTGCCATGGTTTCTGCAATGCAAATTGGTATGGTCACCGAATTAAATATGGCTACCGCTGCTACAAATACTCAAGACTGGTGGCTAGATTCGGGTGCTACTATTCATTTCTGTTATGACAAGGCCATGTTCAAGACATATACGGAAGTGAAATATTCTGAACAAGTCTTGATGGGAAACCATGTTGCGACAGATGTTGCTGGAAAAGGAAGCATTGAGATTAAATTCACATCCGGCCAAAAGTTGACATTACTGAACGTGTATCATGTTCCTGATATGAAGAAAAACTTAATGTCTGCTGCTTTGCTGTCAAAGAAAGGTTTCAAGATAGTTATTGAGTCTGATCATGTAATAGTGTCTAAGAATGGAGTCTTTGTTGGAAAAGGCTATAACTGTAATGGCATGTTCAAATTGAGTATTAATGAAATAAATTATGTTTCTGCTTATATTGTTGAGTCTGATTCTTGTTTATGGCATGCTAGACTAGGACATTTAAATTTCGGCTCCTTAAATTATATGTCCAAAAATGATTATATCTCAAGTAAAAATCAACATATAAAATGTGAAATTTGCATACAAGCAAAAATGACAAAGAAACCATTTCGTAAAGTTGAAAGATCCACAAAACTATTAGATTTAATACATTCAGACTTGTGTGAATTAAATAGAAAATTAACTAGAGGAGGCAAAAGATATTTTATCACTTTTATAGATGACTTCTCTAGATTTACATATGTTTACCTACTTAGATCTAAAGATGAAGCTTTTCAAAAGTTTAAAGAATACAAGTCTGTTGTGGAAAATTAAAATTATTCGAAGTGATAGAGGCGAAGAATATTTTCATAACGAATTAAATAAGTTCTGTGAAGAGCATGGCCTAATACATCAAATGAGTGCCACTTATACTCCTCAACAAAATGGGTTGGCAGAAAAAAAAATAGAACTTTGGTGGACATGGTTAATGCTATATTACTTAATGCACATTTGCCACATAATCTATGGGGTGAAGCACTACTAACTGCATGTTACATTTTGAATAGAGTGCCTTCAAAAAGTATGCATGTTTCGCCTTATGAACTTTGGAATGGTAGAAAACCAAATATAAACTATTTTAAAGTGTGGGGGTGTATATCCTATTATAGAGTACCTGACCATCAAAGAATAAAATTGGGTCCTAGAGGAATTAGAAGTGTTTTTGTAGGATATGAACAACACTCAAAAGCATATAGACTGCTAGATTTAGAAATTAATATCATTATAGAATCTATACATGTTGAATTTATTGAAAATCGATTTATAAATGACAATGTTGATGAAATGACTGAAGTGAATGGAAAACGTATTGATGCAAATAAATTGTCACTTTCTGAAATTATTACAAATAAAGAAAGAAGTGATGATATGCAAATAGAACCAAGAAAAAGCCAAAGAATAAGAAAAGAAAAATATCTTGGTTCTGATTTTATTTCTTCACAGTCTATAGTATTTCTTGTTGAAGGAGATAAGACAAATGTTAGTAATCAAATTCCTATTGTATTGAATGTTGAAGAAGACCCAAAGACGTTTCAAGAAGCAATGTCTTCTAGAGCCGCTGCCTTTTGGAAAGAGGCCATTAATGATGAAATGGACTCAATTATATCCAACAACACTTGGGTTTTAATTGGTCTTCCTCTTGGATCAAAGCCTATAGGTTGTAAGTGGGTCTTTAGAAGAAAGTACAATACAGATGGTTCTGTCCAAACCTTCAAAGCAAGATTAGTTACAAAAGGTTTCACTCAAAAGGAAGACATAGACTATTTTGATACATATGCTCTTGTTGCAAGAATAACATCCATTAGAGTCCTTTTATCCTTTGCCTCTACTTATGATCTTTGTGTACATCCAATGGATGTTAAGACAACCTTTTTAAATGGAAGCCTTAGTGAAGAAATATATATGCAACAACCTGAGGGATTTGTTCTTTCGAAAAATGAGAAAAAGGTTTGTAAATTGATAAAGTTTCTCTATGGTCTCAAACAAGCGCCTAAACAGTGGCATGGAAGATTTGATAGTGTAATACTATCAAACCGGTTTGTACATAATCATGCGGACAAGTGCATTTACTCTAAATTTACAAAGGAATATGGAGTAATAATTTGTTTATATGTCGATGACATGCTGATTTTTGGTACGAATCTACGGGGAATTACTGAGACCAAGAAGTATCTAACTTCAGTTTTTAAAATGAAATATTTAAATGAAGTTGATACCATTTTGGAAATCAAGGTCAAAAGAGATAACAAGCGAATGACTTTGTCACAAGCACATTATATTGATAAAATCTTTACAAAATTTAGTCATTTAGGAATGAAGGAGTATAATACTCCTTATGATTCTAGTGTTAAGCTAACTGCAAATACTGGAAGAGCAGTAGCACAACTGGAGTATGCAAGTGCTATAGGTAGTATGATGTATGCAATGCATTGCACTAGACCCGACATAACATTTGCAGTTTGTAAACTTTCAAGGTTTACCAGTAATCCAGGTAATGATCATTGGAAAGCAATAAGTAGAGTATTTGGATATTTAAAATATACAAAGCACTTAGGAATTTGCTATAATGGTTTTCCTAATGTATTAGAAGGGTATTCTGATGCAAGTTGGATTACAAGTGTTAATGATAATAAATCTACATCAGGATGGATATTTACTCTAGGCGATGGAGCCATTAGTTGGGCATCCAAGAAACAAACATGTATTTCCCATTCTTCTATAGAATCTGAATTCATTGCACTAGCAGCTGCTGACAAAGAAGCATAATGACTGAGGAATATGTTACTTGATATAATGTTGTGGCCACAACCTATGCCAGCCATATCCATATTCTGTGATAGTAAGACTTCAATGTGTGTTGCTCACAATAAAATATACAATGGGAAATCGAGAATTATAAGCTTGAGACATGCTTATATAAGAGAATTAATTACAAATGGAGCTATAACTAAAATATATGTGAGATCAAATAAGAATTTGGCTGATCCACTTACGAAGCCATTGGGTAGAGATGTAGTACAACAAACTTGTGAAGGGATGAGGATAAGACCCTTAAATTAAATACAAGTAATGGGAACCCCACTTTAAGTTAGTATACACTCTAACAATATAAGTTTAATGGGTAAAAACAAGTTACTTGTGTTGTTTGAGCACTGATATCCTCTTTAGGAGCTCTAATTCCATTGTACTACTTACTGTTATGTGAGGAGTTAAGGACTTATTAAATGCTTATTATAACAGGGGCATAAAGACAAACTCCAAAGTGCATACTGTTACATGAAGAGGTTGTTAATCTTAATGGAATTATTAATGTCTTGAGTAACAGGGACATAGTAACTAATTCCACCTATATGAATATTGAAGTGGTGCCGCTTCTAGCAAGATTTAAAGGGTTGATCTTGTACATATTCATGAATACAGGATGAGCACATGGCCGTAAACGTGCTAAAGCGAATACTGAATTTTCTTAGTCACTATATATGTCACGACCCGAATTTCCCACCGTCGGGACCGTGATGGCGCCTAACGTTGAACCCGCTAGGCAAGCCAACGTAAATATTCAATTTATCTTATTCCTTTATTATTACCAAATAACATGTGAAAAGAAAACACTAACATGGATAAAAGTACAAAAATGGAGCAAGGTATGTAAACTCAATGTATGACTTTACAAAATTTCACAAAAACCAATCTCAGAATTTTGGAGTCACAAGCTCACGAACTATCTACGAATAATACATATAACGGTCTGAATGAAATAAGTACATCTGTTTATGAAATAACTGGAACAAAATATAAAAAAAGTAGGAAGGGACGCCAAGGCCTGCGGACGCCTGCAAGACTACCTCGGGGTCTCCACTGGACTGAAGGCAGCAACCTCGATCTATGGTCCATAGCGTCCTACACCGGGATCTGCACAAAAGTGCAGAGTCTAGCATCAGTACAACAGACCCCATCTACTGAGTAAGTGTCGGGCCTAACCTCGGCGAAGTAGTGACGAGGCTAGGACACGACAACCAAAGTCAACCTGTGCAGTTTAATAGAATACGGAAAAATATAATACAACGAGAAATAAAGAGTTAAGCATAAGGGAAAAGGGGAACATGCTGAGAGGAGGAAATATCAAATAATGGAAGTAACGAGGTAAGGCATAATTTAGATATCAATGTAAGCAACAGAATAGTGATATGAAAACAAGTGCACGACACCACCCTTCGTGCTTTTACCTCACAATATCATGGCACGACATTATCCTTCGTGCATTATTTCTCATATCATGACATGGCATCACCCTTCGTGCTTTTACAATCACAATATCGGCACAGCATCACCCTTCGTGCATTAACATTCACTCAAAATCTCATGCACGACATCACCCTTCGTTCTTTTACACTCTTCCTCACCCAAACACATCAAATGATAGCAATCCAATAAGGAACAAATAACGGAGTAAACAGAAATAATCCATAACTTCCCGACAAGGGAGTCAATAGTGGAATTAATACCATCCCGGCAAGGGTAAACAATATATCCTATCTTACTTAGTACATAACTTCACATAAAAATCTTCAACTGAAAACTAATACTCAACACTACTCAATATCAAGAAATTTCCACCAACATGGATAACTATAAGGTGAAACTCAAATATTACTTACGAAAAATCACATAAATCACATATTCGAGTCACGACATACTTGACACCAACATATAGGTACTCGTCACCTCACATATACGTTGAACATGATACTTACACATAGAAAATAGGATACAACACCTATTCCCTCAAGCTAAGGTTAAGCCAAACACTTACCTCAGATTCCACGACCAAACTCAAGCATCGATTATCGCTTTCCCTTTTGAATTTGACTCCAATTCACTTGTATCTAGACATATTCAACTCAATAACATCAATAAATGCCAAACAATTCCATCCCAACACTTAATTATAGGTTTTACATCATTCTTCCCGAAAAGTCAAAAATCGACCCCGGGCCCGCTTGGTCAAAACACGAGGTTCGGACCAAAACCCGATCACCCATTCACCCACGAGCTCTAATATGTAATTAGTTTCGAAATCCGACCTCAAAACGAGGTCTAAATTCCAATTATTCAAAAAGCCCTAACTCTACCCAAATCCCTAATTTTCTACCCTTAAGAACATGATTTAGGCCTAGAAATCTAATGGGTGTTAATGGAAAATGAAGAAAATGAGATTAAGAACACGAACCTATGATTTGGTGATGAAATCCCTCTTCAAAAATCTCCCAAGGTCGGATTCTATGGAAGGAAATATGAAATTATGGCTATTTCCCGTTTTTGATACTGTTTTAAACCCTGGACAGACCCTCTACGGGATCGCGGGGAGTCTGCCACGTTCGCGGAGAATTGTGGCCAAAAGACCTACCTGATCGCGATAAGCTGTTCGTATTCGCGATGGTCTATCCCCCCTGACCACCGTGTTCGCGGGCCTAGGACCGCGTTCACGAAGAGCAACATAAGGACTCCCCTAGCCCCCCTCTAGTACACTACGCGATCGCGACCAAGACCCTGTGTTCGCGTAGAAGAAACCCCTCCCCAACCCATCTTGTGCACCGCGATCGCGAAGAGAAAATCCTCGGACACCAGAAACAACAACTCACACCAGATTTTTTCTAAGTCTGAAACACCCCGATGCCTATCCGAAACTCACCCGAGCCCTCAGGGCTCCAAACCAAATATGCACACTACCCCAAAAACATCCTACGGACTTACTCGTGCGATCAAATCGCCAAATTAACATCTTAAACAACGAATTTAGCATAGAAATCAAAGAAAAATCTCAAAACTTTCAAAGTTTCAAATTTTACAAATACGGGTCCGAATCACGTTAAACGACCTCCATTTTCATACCTAATTTTATAGACACAACTCAAATATCATATTGAATCTGTATCGGGCTCCGGAACCAAAATACGGGCCCGATACCATAAATTTCAATTATAGCTAAATTTCCAAAACTCTTATATTTTCAGCAAATCAATTTCTTTCAAAAATTCATTTCTCGGGCTTGGGACCTCGAAATTCGATTCCGGGCATACGCCCATGTCCCATATTTTCCTACGGACCCTCTGGGACCGTCGAATCACGGGTCCGGGTCCGTTTACCCAAAATATTGACCGAAGTCAACTTAAATTCAATATTAAGGCCAATTTCGCATTTTTCTCAGTTTTTCACATAGAAGCTTCCCGGATATACTCCCGGGCTGCGCATGTAAAACGAGGTGAGATAAAAGGAGGTTTTTAAGGCCTCGGAACACAGTTTTGACTTATAAAACAAGGGATGACCTTTTGGGTCATCACATTCTTCACCTCTAAAACAGTCGTTCATCCTCGAACGGACATAGAAAAGTACCTGAATCAGGAAAAAGATGGGGATAACGGCTACGCATATCGGACTCGGACTCTCAGGTAGCTGCCTCGGCAGGCTGACTTCTCCACTGGACACGAACTAAAGGATAACTCTTCTATCTCAACTGACGAAC
Source organism: Nicotiana knightiana (assembly GCA_005239525.1). Lineage (NCBI taxonomy): Eukaryota > Viridiplantae > Streptophyta > Magnoliopsida > Solanales > Solanaceae > Nicotiana > Nicotiana knightiana. The sequence continues at coordinate 16,745 of ML394193.1, read as the reverse complement.
TTGGCGGTCTAATATGGCTACCGGCTCCTCCTCACAGGTCAAATCCTTGTCCAACTAGACACTGCTGAAATCTAACACATGGGCTGGATCTCCGTGGTACTTACGAAGCATAGACACATGAAACACCGGATGCACAACTGATAAATTCAGTGGCAACGCAAGTCTGTAGGCCACCTCTCCCACTCTGTCAAGAATATCAAATGAACTAATGAATCTAGGGCTTAGCTTGCCCTTCTTCCCAGATCTCACAACGCCCTTCATGGGAAATACCCGAAGCAATACCCGCTCCCCAACCATGAATGCCAAATCACGAACTCTACGGTAGGCATAACTCTTCTGCCTGGACTGAGCTGTACGAAGTCTATCCTGAATGATCTTAACCTTATCCAAGGCATCCCGCACTAACTCCGTACCCAGCAACCGAGCCTCTCCCGGATCAAACCACCCAACCGGCGACCGACACCACCTACCATATAATACCTCATAAGGAGCCATCTGAATGCTCGACTGATAACTGTTGTTGTAGGCAAACTCAACTAATGGCAAGAACTGGTCCCAAGATCCTCCAAAGTCAATGACACAGGATCGTAGCATATCCTCCAAAATCTAAATAGTACGCTCGGATTGTCCGTCCGTCTGAGGATGAAATGTTGTGCTCAACTCAACCCTCGTGCCCAACTCACGTTGAACTGCCCTCCAGAAATGCGAGGTAAACTGCATACCTCGGTCAGAAATAATAGACACGGGCACACCATGAAGGCGAACAATCTCCCTAATGTAGATCTCTGCCAATCTCTTCGAAGAATATGAAACTGCCACACGAATGAAATGCGCTGACTTGATCAGCCTATCCACAATGACCCATACTGCATCGAACGTCCTCTGAGTCCGTGGGAGTCCAACAACGAAATCCATGGTGATACGCTCCTACTTCCACTCAGCAATCTCAATCTGCTGCATTAATCCGCCAGGTCTCTGGTGCTTGTATTTTACCTGCTGACAATTCAAGCACCGAGCTACATATGCCACAATATCCTTCTTCATCCTCTTCCACCAATAATGCTTCCGTTAATCCTGGTACATCTTTGCGACGCCCGGATGGATAGAATACTGGGAACTATGGGCCTCCTAATATCAACTCACGAAGTCCATCCACATTGGGTACACAAATACGAACCTGCATCCGTAAAAATCCATCATCACCAACTGTAACCTGCTTGGCATCCCTGTGCCGGACCGTATCCCTCAGCACACACAAATAAGGATCATCATACTGATGGTCTCGAATACGATCAAATAATGAAGAACGAGCAACTATATAAGCTAGAACACGGCCAGGCTCAGAAACATCTAATCTCATGAACCGATTGGCTAAGGCCTGAACATACAAGGCAAGTGGTCTCTCTCCGACCGGAATATAAACAAGACTACCCATGCTGGCTGACTTCCTACTCAAAGCATCGACCACCATATTGGCCTTCCCCGGATGATATAAGATGGTGATATTATAGTCTTTCAACAACTCCAACCATCTCCTTTGCCTCAAATTCAACTCCTTCTGCTTGAACAAATATTGCAAACTCTTGTGATCCGTGAACACCTCACAAGACACGCCACATAAATAATGCCTCCAAATCTTCAACGCGTGAACAATGACTGCTAACTCCAAATCATGAACTAGATAATTCTTCTCGTGGATCTTCAACTGACGTGAATCATATGCAATAACCTTGCCATCCTGCATCAACACTGCACCAAGTCCAACCCGAGATGCATTACAATACACAGTATATGGCCCTGAACCTGTGGGAAAAATCAACATCGGTGTCGTGGTCAAGGCTGCCTTGAGCTTCTGAAAGCTCGCCTCACACTCATCTGATCACCTAAACTAGGCACTCTTCTGAGTCAACCTGGTCATCAGGGCTGCAATAGATGAAAAGCCTTCCACAAACTGAAGATAGTAACCTGCTAAGCCCAAGAAAGCGAGCACTGAAGACATATCAACATTCCAATTATTAGCTGTCATTTGTTCATTGTAGCTTAGGATTATATTTCTATTTAACATTGAAACATATAATGTATTTTCTCATATCAAGATCGTATTCCTATTCATTGTTGTTCATGACTTGTGACACGAGCTCTTGGATAGTTAATAAAATTTCACATTTTTGCTTCTTAATTATATGCTTATCTCATGTAGTGGGTTATGCTAGTATTGCTTGATTCGCCTAGCGGGTTGAGTTAGGTGTCATCACGACCTGGTGACATTTGAATCGTGACAAAGTGATATGAGAGTACTAGGTTTACAGGTCTTGAGACTCATGAACGATGTCTTAATAAAGTCTTATTTACGGATACGTAGAACTCCGTATCACGAGGGAGAGACTACAAAAGCATTTAGGAAAAAAACGTTATTCTTAAGTCACTTCCGAAGTTTTCCGTTTTTGTCCATTCCTGTAGAAGCTAAGCTCATTCAAGAAGGGGAAATCCACGTTCTTGAAGGTAAATATCAATCCATTTACTACTTAAGTTAAGGAATTTATTGAGTTATTTTTTTTGATTTTTCATGCAATGTCCGTTATCCACATTATATGGTTCTGACTAATCCAAATTCGTATCACGTAACTCGTTAAAAAGGGAAAGCTGCCTACCAAAAAAATTTTAATTCTTGAAGCTCGGACTCGATACCTCTTATTAAGGGTGTAAGAGATCTTATATCATCCCACCACAAATCCACAATGCATGGTTCTACTTATTAAGTTAACTGCACAAGCTGATCACTCACTCACTACAATTTTATTTCCTTTTTCCTTTTTATTTTTGTAGTACTATAGTATGTATACATGTAAGTAATTCTAGCTTATACAAGTTAGACATGTCATTAATTTTGAAAGACTTATATATATATATATATATATATATATATATATATATATATATATATATATATATATATATATATATATATATATATATATAACTATAAATGATACTGAGCTCAATTATGATATAAAACAAGATGTGTTCATTTATTTTTAATTAACATAATAATGTAAAAATTCTTTTACATATATAATGCATAAACGCTAAATTTAAATTTTCTTCCAAGCATCTACAAACATGATTTTGAGCATCCAATATAATGTTGAAATTTTTCTTAGAACAAAATTCAAAAATTAGGAAGGCCTAAGCCCTAATACTCAACACTTTATCAAGACCTCAATAGCCCAATTATACAACAACTTCATTCAGTTTACTCCAAGATTTACAATGCTGGTCCATTACATGCTCACGATTCATCCCCAGTGGGTGGAACTCAACTTTGAAAGGTATTTAGAAGAATTAATCCAAATAGCCACCCACCCGACCATTTGAACTAAACATAGTCGGTTGATATATAATATATGCATAATTTATGTATTATATGTGTATAGTCTAATCAATGTATAACATATGTATATGTCTAAAAAAAAGTAAATAATGAATATCATCGGCTATTTCTATAAAGATCCCGTATTACTCTTGGTTGGCCCATTATTGCTGACCAAAACGTGAACAGTAGGTGTGAGTGACATATGGAGAGTTGGACTTGATATGAAGCATTTATGTGATAGATTAACGGTTGAGAAAATTTGTTAGGATTTTAATGGAAGATAAGGATGAAGAGATTGCAAAATCTGTTGATCTTTAAGTTTAGTGTAGCTTAATTTTAAGCTTAGTGTAACTTAAAGAGAGTGAATGAAAAATAGTGAGAAAAGAAATGGAGGAAAGTGAAATTTTGAATTAGTGCACTTTGTCCCTTATTGGAAGAAGGAAAGAAAATCCATGTGTATATGTAGAGAAGCTCTTCTTCTAGCTCTTAAATAGTTGAGAAGATGGCAAGCCTCGCGCCGTCGTCGTCGTCGCTCGCTCGGCTTCGGCTCTTTTTGGACAAAGGCCCGATCCGTTTTTCTTTTTCGGATTATTTTAAATCCGTTTTTAATTTTTCCGCAATATTCGCACCTGTTCCAACAGCTATGGCTGTTCTAAAAGGTTGCAAAACCTTTTCAGAAACAGTACGAAATTGGCTATAAATATGCCTTGAAACTCAGAATTTTAACTTACTAAATTTTCTGATCTTCTTCTGCACAAAATATTCCAGTGTGTTTTACGAACATCAAGTGGTTCGCTGATCACCAGAGTACCGATACGGTGGTGAGTTAAATCGTTCTATCTTGGGAGAATATATTCCAAAACCTCGGGTACTTGAGGGGAATAATTTCCTTAAGGACACACTGTGTATTCAGTGGGCTCGATTTATTCTTATACTATTTCAGAAGAGAATTGACGTTCTTGTTCTACTAATTTTTCTGTTTCTGTATTTTCAGAAAATTTACCCTTTTATTTTACAGCAATACAGATTACTAACAATCTTACGGAAATTACATTTTTTTTTTCTGTATTATGTTTGTGGAGATTAAAACCTGTGTGTTTTATACTCCTTCTGAATTTTATTATTCTGAATTGAAGATATAAAAATTTCATCAGAGTTTTGAAATTCAGAAAACGATTTGAAGAACATAAAAACTTCATCGTTTTTTGTGAAACAGTATAAAAAAAACTTCGATTTTTATTTATTATACATACTGTTTATTGTTAATTACAGTATTGTTTACTGTTCTAGTTTTGCCATTGATTGAACTCTTCTGTTGTTGACAGTGAGAAATGGCAATTGATAACGAAAATTCTTCTGCGACTGTTGCGGCAACGACGATAGCCTCGTCAAGCCGGACTGCTGTTCCACCGGCAGAAAAAACCGGAGAAATTTTCTGGAACCAACTTCAAAGGATGGCAGCAAAGGGTGTTCTTCTGGCTTAACACACTTGATATGCAGAAATTCACTAGTGAAGAACCTCCAGTGCCTGCTGCGGACATGCCGGACAACGAGAAGTTCATGATTGTTGAAGCATGGAAGCAGGCAGATTTTCTTTGCAAAGGCTATATCCTAAGCGCTTTAGAGGATGACTTGTACAATGTGTACAGTGCGATGAATACTTCGAAAGAATTATGGGACGCACTTGATAAGAAGTACAAGACGGAAGATCATGCTGGAAGAAATTTGTGGTTGCCAAGTTTCTAGACTATAAAATGATAGACAACAAAACTGTGGGAACCCAAGTTCAGGAGCTTCAACTTATTTTTCACGACCTTATTGCTGAAGGTATGGTCGTGAATGAAGCATTTCAAGTGGCTGCAATGATTGAAAAGTTGCCTCCTTCATGGAGAGATTTCAAGAACTATCTTAAGCACAAGCGCAAAGAAATGAAGTTGGAAGATCTTGTGATTCGTCTCAAGATTGAGCAAGACAACAAAACAGCCGAGAAGAAGTCTCGTGGAAATTAAACGATCATGGGAGCTAATATCGTTGAGGAGACTGCTCCAAAAAGTAATAAGAGGAAGAGATCTTCTGGACAGGCTAAGGAGCAGAACAAAAAGAAATTCAAGGGCAACTGCCACAACTGTGGAAGAGTTGGTCACAAAGCCCCTGATTGTCGTCTCCCGAAAAAGGATAAGAAGAAGGGACAGACCAACATAGTGGAGAAGAATGATGACATTGATGATCTTTGTGCAATGCTTTCGGAATGCAACTTAGTTGAAAATACGAAGGAGTGATGGATTGACTTCGGATCCACTCGACATGTTTGTGCTGTCAAAGAAGCATTTGCGACTTACTCTACTACTGGTCCCGAAGAAGAGATTTCCATGGAAAATAATTTAACATCCAAGATTGAAGGTTATGCGAAGATATTCTTAAAGATGACTTCCGACAAGGTGTTAACGCTCAACANGAAATGTATGTTGGAAAAGGCTACCTCACGGAGGGCCTTTTCAAACTCAATGTAATAGTTGTTGATAGTATGAATAAAATTTCAGCTTCTTCTTATTTGTTGGAGTTAAATGATTTATGGCATATTCGTTAAGGACATGTCGATTAAAAAACCTTGCGGAAGTTAATTAATTTAGAAGTATTGACTAAATTCGAGTGTAATAAATCGAAATGTCAAATATGTGTTGAATCTAAGTTTGTAAAATATCCTTATAAGTCTGTTGAAAGGAATTCAAATCCTTTAGGCTTAATTCATACTGACATTTGCGATATGAAGTCGACACCATCTCGAGGTGAGAAAAAATATTTTATTAATTTTATTGACGACTACACTCGATATTGTTATGTTTATTTTCTTAATAGTAAGGATGAAGCAATTGAAGCATTTAAGCAATACAAGAATGAAGTGGAGAATCAATTGAATAAAAAGATCAAAATGATTAGAAGTGATAGAGGTGGAGAATATGAATCTCCGTTTGCAGAAATATGTTCGGAATATGGAATTATCCATCAAACTACTGCACCTTACACACCTTAATCCAACAGAATTGCGGAAAGAAAAATCAGACATTAAAAGAAAAGATGAATTCTTTATTAATAAGTTCCGGATTAACGCAGAGTTTATGGGGGGAAGCTATCCTTACAGCTAACCGAATACACAACAGAGTTCCCCACAGCAAAACGCAATCTATTCCATATGAAAAATCGAAAGGAAGAAAACCTAACTTGAAATATTTCAAAGTGTGGGGGTGTCTAGCAAAGGTAAAAGTTCCTTTACCTAAAAGGGTTAAAATCGGACCAAAAATAGTAGATTGCATTTTTATTGGATATGCTACAAACAGTAAAGCATGTCGATTTTTGGTCCATAAATCCGATAATCCCGAGATTCATGTTAATACGGTAACAAAATCANCTTGAAAATGAACCTCAAACTTTTAAAGCAGCTATGTCGTCTTCTGATTCGACGTTTTGGAAAGAGGCAGTCAATAGTGAGATTCAATCGATTTTGGATAACCATACATGGGAATTGGTTGATCTTCCTCCTGAAAATAAGCCTTTAGGTTCGAAATGGATCTTTAAACGGAAAATGAAAGCTGATGGCACTATTGACAAATATAATACAAGACTTGTTGTCAAAAGTTATAGACAAAAGGAAGGCCTTGATTACTTTGACACTTACTCTCCAGTAACGAGGATAAAATCTATTAGGATGTTAGTGACATTAGCGGCCGTGTATGGTCTTGAAATCCATCAAATGGATGTTAAAGCAACTTTCTTAAATGGAGAATTGGAGGAAGAAATTTACATGAAACAACCTGAGGGTTTTGTGGCTCCTGGTAAAGAAAAGAAAGTGTGAAAACTTGTTAAGTCTCTTTATGGACTTAAACAAGCACCCAAACAATGGCATGCCAAATTTGATCAAACAATGTTGGCAAGTGGGTTTAAAATCAACTAGTGCGACAATGTGTTTACATTAAAAACACTTCAGGTCATGAAGTCATTGTTTGCTTATATGTTGATGACATGTTGATAATGAGCAAAAACATGTCAGATATAAATGCTACAAAGCACATGTTGGCTAACAAATTTGACATGAAAGACTTAGGAGTTGCTGATGTGATCTTAGGAATCAAAATTCACAAGACTCCACAAGGTCTAGCATTATCACAGTCTCACTACATTGAAAATGTACTTGGCAAGTTCAAGTATTTGGATTTCAAAATTACCAAGACTCCAATTGACGTGAGTTATGCACTTCAAAGAATGAAGTTGAAAGTGACTCACAACTGGACTATGCAAGAGTATTGGGAAGTTTGATGTATATAATGAATTGTACGCGACAAGATATAACATGTGCTATTAACCAACTGAGTCGATTTACAAGCAATCTCAATCAAATACATTGGATGGCAATGAAACGAGTTTTGAGGTATCTGAAAAATACCCAAAACTATGCTTTGCATTATAACAAATATCCCTCTGTGATCGAGGGATATAGTGATGCAAATTGGATCACCGGATCATCTGAAGTTAAATCCACGAGTGGATATGTTTTCACAATTTGAGGTGAAGCATTGTCTTGAAAATCATCCAAACAAACGTGCATCGCCCGTTCTACAATGGAATCTGAATTCATAGCTTTAGATAAGGCCGGTGAAGAAACTGAATGGCTCCGGAATTTCTTGGAAGATATTTTATTTTGGCCAAAACCTTTGGCACCTATTTGTATACATTGTGATATTCAAGCGGCAATAGGGAGGGCAGGGAGCGTTATGTATAACGGAAAATCTCGTCATATACGACAGAGACATAATACCGTTAGAAAACTAATCTCTAATGGCGTTATCACAATTGACTACGTAAAGTCAAGAGATAATGTGTCAGATCCACTTACAAAAGGCCTATCTAGAGAGACAGTTGAAAGATCATCAAAGGGAATGGGGTTAAGGCCTAGGACAAGTCATCATGGCGGTAACTCTACCTAGCATACTGGAGATCCCAAGAGCTAAGTTCAAAGAGATCAAACAAAATAATGAATGACGGTTCAACATTATCAAATAACTCAACCCATTCTCGTGATGAAGACAATGTTCAAAAATCAAGGTAAAGCATTAAGGCTTTTTGATAAGTCAATAAAACTTAAAGCTTTTTAATGATTTGCTAAGTCTGGAAGGATATGCCCAGATAGTGTGACTTTAGGATTACACGTTTAGGAATCACCTATGTGAGTGTGAAGTGTAAGCCGCTTCAAAGGGAATGAAAGTAAAGGCCCATTCTCTAAGCACTCATGAAATCAGACGGTGTTTATGGCTGAAACAAACACAACTGTGAGAACCATAGATGGTTAAGGATTGATTGTGTGACTTATGTTGTCTAAGTATACAACAAAGCTCGACGGTTCAAAGATATCAAATCTACTGATTGACTGAGTTATCCGATATAAGTTCACTACGGAAAGTTCAAAGGGAAACCTACTTATCCAGATGCAATTAATTCTTGCATATAAAACGCACTCACGTCCGTGCATTCCTTTATTTTATAGCCATTCCCCATTCATGTGGGGGATTGTTGGTCTTTAAGCTTAGTGTAGCTTAATTTTAAGCTTAGTGTATCTTAAAGAGAGTGAGTGAAAAATGGTGGGAAAAGAAATAGAGGGAAGTGAAATTTTGAATTAGTGCACTTTATCCCTCATTGGAAGAAGGAAAGAAAATCTATGTGTATATATAGAGAAGCTCTTCTTCTAGCTTTTAAAGAGTTGAGAAGAAGGCAAGCTTCGCGCCGTCGTCGCTCGCTCGCTCGACTTCAAATTCGGATTCGATCAAAGATCGATTGATTGATTAATCTTTTTGGACAAAGGTCCGGTCCGTTTTTCTTTCCCGAATTATTTTAAATCCGTTTTTAATTTTCCCGCAATTTTCACACCTGTTCCAACAACTATAGATGTTCTGAAAGGTTACAAAATCTTTTCAGAAACAGTACAAAATTGGCTATAAATATGCCTTGAATCCCAGAATTTTTACTTACTAAATTTTCTGATCTTCTTCTTCTTCTTCTTCTTCTTCTGCACAAAATATTCCAGTTTGTTTTACGACCATCAAGTGATTCGCTGATCACCAGAGTGCTGATACACTGGTGAGTTAAATCGTTCTATACTAGGAGGATATATTCCAAAACCTCGAATACTTGAGGGGAATAATTTGTAAAGACACTGTATATTCAATGAGCTCGATTTATTCTTATACTATTTTCAGAAGAGAATTGACATTCTTATTCCACTAATTTTTATAGCAATACGGATTACTAACAAAATCAACATCCAACTTCGTTAATTTGGCTCAAGAGGTCAACGTTTTGTAACATCAACAAGTTAATTCAGGAAATAAGATAAAACCTTTTAAAGAAAATGACTGCAAAACCAAGTAGTAAGTGATAGTAATTAATTGGTACAGGCTGAGTCAGGGGTGTCGCATAAACTATCGTTTATCTCATATCTATCTATAAGCATAAGGTCATAATTACCTATGGATTCAAAAAATATTTCACAATCTATAACTTGTAACACAATAACATATTCTACAACAAATGTATAAAACATATACTCTCAAAAAAGTAAATTTCCTAAAAAAGGGGAATTCTATTTTGAAACAATCCCATAATTAGCTCATAAAAATTTTCAATTTATTAATTATTAATTAATACTATAAATACATTAGGTTCCCATTATATCACTATATCTTACACACTACATCCTCCATAAAAATAGGGACTTCATAAAAATAGTTGCATAATTTCGGATGAAAATTTCTCCATTCTTTCATCCTTATCATCTATACAGTATTAATAATACAAATACGATATGTTAGTATACAATATATATATATATAGAGAGCTCGCACGCTATTATATATACTGTATATTATATATAAGAATAATGATAATATATAGTATATATATATATATATATATATTAATTAACACTTTACAAAAATACATAGAACAATTTTAATATAATCTACCTTTAATTTGTTAGTGTGTACATAAATAAGTATCAATATCTTACACACAGTATATAACATTGTGGGGGAGAAGACAAGTTGTGAATGATTCCAAATTAAGTGAATCACACTATTTAAAGAACTTATAATGTTAGAGACAACATTTTAATTCATCTGTTAATTTATTTTACTGTCACCTTAAAGTTCGACTGCCAAACCTAATGCCAATGTATAAACATAAGAAATTAAAGTCTGAATATTTTACAAACAACAACTTTTATTGCTTACAAACCAGTTACAAGATAACAATATAGAAACAAACTCGTATATACTTAAGAGAAATGCCACATATAGCTCATGCCCAATTAAGAAAGATAAAGACAACATCAGATAGAGTTACTTAACCAGTAATCTCAATGGTTTTGACCTCAGGTTTCTTGATCTCCTTCTTAGGAATGGTGACAGTGAGAACCCCATTTTCCATACAAGCCTTCACCTCGTCAAGTTTAGCATTTTCAGGGAGCCAGAACTTTCTGCAGAACTTGCCACGTGGTCTCTCGATACGTCGCCACGTCTCATTCTCCTTCTTCTCATCTTCTTTATTATCAGCAGCACCGATCTCACCGCTAATTTGCAGAGCCCTTCCATCCATAGCTTCAACTTTAACTTGTTCTTTATTACAACCTGGAAGATCAGCTTTGAACACATGAGCTTCTTGAGTTTCCTTCCAATCAACTCGTGGGTTGAAAAATTTAGAGGTTTCATCAATTAGGTTAAAGGGTTGGAGGATATCGTCTAGCAATTGAGGAATCAGTGCCATTTTTTGAAATTGATGATAGCTAAGTGATTCGAACTTTTCTTTTCTGCTTTTTGTATTGACAATTTAATTAGTTTATGCCGATATTTATATGGAGTTTTTAGAGTGATTGAAATTTCGAGGGTCTTCTATATTGAGCTATAAGTTTTCTGAAGTAATGATTCAAGTTTTCTAACGTGGCATCTAGAGTTTGCTAGTCTTTGGTAATTACTGGTGTTTTCTAGAGCAATTTAGTGTCGTCAAGCAGAGCATTTATCAAAATAAGAATAGAAAGTTCTGGCTTTTGCTTCTCAATAAGTGTATTTTTATTTTATTTTAACTATATAGGTCATCTAAATGATATTTGTAGGCAAACGTCTTTGAATTGTGAAATTTGTAATATAATTCCCAACTCTAGTCCTAAAAAGAATAAGCGATCGTTGTAAATATAATTCAATCTAAAAATTCGGAGTCGAATCCCACAGAAAACTAAGATTTCGCTATAACTGTTCAGTATACTCGAATAATTCCTAAGTTATAAATATAAAAATTCTTATATCTAACTAATTGACGAACAAACTAAAGCAGTAAATTAACAACTAAAGATACTATGGGTTGGAGATTAAATTTAGGAGATCTAGAGTTATGATTTTCTCAAATGTTGGAATCCTTCCCGCTACGTTCCCTACAATTTTGCCTATGTATTCTCTACTGATCTTGAGAACTTTAGGTGCGTAATTCTCGCTCGAGCAACTACAATAATTTACTAGACATATTCTCTCGAACTATTCTAGTTGACTTTATCTAACCGCTCATTATGACCAAGTCAAGGCTTTGTTATTTATAAATCTACCTTTAAACCCACTGTATTGAATTCTCACATACGTTAGGAGTGACGTTGTTCAACAACCACCTAAATATGTATCCTTTCTCAAGCAACACATAATAAATAGGCACAGTCAATCGATGGTCATTCAATCAACAACAATAAACACGTAGTTGAACAAGTAGAGAAATCCAACGGCTCAATTATATAACAACATAACAAGAATTTATCCTACAAAAAGTTCCATCAAAACCCTAGATTAGGAGTTTAGCTCCTCATACTCATAGTAATCAAATCCATAGTAAATTGCATAATTAAATTACAGAGTAAGGAATAAGAGATGTAAAAATCAATGTTTTGAGCTTCCGAGTATTGTTCCACGATCTCCTCTTGTCTCCAATGGCAAAAGTCCTTCAAAGTTGTGTTTTTGGGTCTATTTATATGTTTGGAATAAGCCCTAAACGTGTAAGTCACTCCTAGTTGCGCCGGAAAAGTGTTTAAGCCTTCAAAATTCGGACCTTGGACCCTGGTGTCGCCAGGCTAATGCATGGTAAGGCCTGGCTTTAAGCTGGCCTCGCCAGGCTAACGCCTGGTCTGGCCTGGCTTTAAGCTGGCCTCGCCAGGCTAAAGCCTTGTCGAGCTGGCTTTGCGTGGCTTCTCCTTTTCACTATTTTCAAGCGCACTTTCAACGTTTAAGCATCCATTTAGCTGTGCTTCCATCTCTAATTCACCTACACATAAAATAGACTCCATTACGCTCAAACAAAGTATATTTTTATCATTAAAACACGTAAAATACGAGGCACATAATGCGTTAAATCATGAATTATAGCCACACATCAGTTATCTGCTAGAATAATAAATTAATCAATATTTTTCACACTGAAAATATATAATACTAACTTAAACTCATGTTTTTTTTTCTTATCGGCGAAAGATTTCGATTATATTTGTTCCTTTCCACTTCTAGAGTTAAACTCACGAGAACGTAGAAGGGTATTTAGCGTCTTCAATGTAGCATCACTCGTTTGGTTTTCAGCAAATTAAAAACCTATATTTAGTGTAAATTATTATACATGCAGGCACACAAACATGTACTATAGTTTATTTCTTTATTATCTCTCATTGTTGAATTTAAGCACAAATTGAAGACAAAAGAAAATTCACTTGAATCCAATAAGAAAATTGAAGAAAGTCCTAGAGTTCGTGAGAAAGAGAGAGTTCGTGAAAGCAATGAACTAAATTTTTGTATTTGAAAACACTGAATTGTACATGGTCCATTCTAGAAAAGTTCCACTATTTATATTTGAGCTTTTGACATAGTTGGTCATTCAGCTAAAAATTTAAAATATATGCTAACTAATAAAATTAGATCTGCGCTGCCCCGGACTACCCGAGCTAATGATAGAGGCAAGAACACTTTCCGGCCAAGTCCCATTAATTGATCATAACGATATCGTGGAAATGCTGCACGGACCCATATATATAGGAACAGAAAAAGAATCACGGCACTGAGCCAACCTTTTAGATTGAATGAAGTTACTAAGCTAGTCACCTCACCTCTCTTTCTTACCCGCCCTTATTAGTAGTAGGCAACCTTTCTTTCTCGCTTTTCTTCTAGCTTTTTCCAGATAAAGGTTTAATAGAGTTGCGCCGAAGTGCGGAGATTGTTCCCATCATTGAAGTCAGGGTGTGGGACTGAGCCTTCCGAATGAGAAAGAACCCAATCTAACGGCCTCATTCACCATAATTCCACCTCACCTCTATCCTTTATTATATTCAATCTCTTTTCCACAATAGGTCCACCACTTTGACCCACATTTCATTTTTCTTTTCCTCTTTGTTTTTCTCGCATTATTAAATTAATATCGACGACTGATGATGGAAGAAAGAAATAACAAAACGGGGAGGGGAGTGGCGGCTGAGGGAGAGGATTTAGGATGAAGTTTTGGTTTTGGTTCGGGGGATTTAGTTTGTCGTTCATTTTTCTTATATGTTTTCCTTTATTGTATTTCTTAATGCAAATACCATAAAGGCAAATAAAAGTAAGAAAATTACCTATAAAATAAACCAAAAGCATAAATATATTATATTAAGTAAACTAGAAAAAATTAACTATTTACATGAAATAAAGATGTTCTAAAATATATTTTTTATAGCTTTTTTTTATCCTATATGATATTGTTAGTTCTCTTATACGTTCATATTTCAACAGTTCTAGTTTTAGGATATGCGTTTTGCCCGTGTACCCTATATTAATAAATAAACTATTTTAGAAAATAACATAAATGTCATTAGATATCGTGTTTGAGTTGTAAAGAAAAAAATTAATAAAAATATAAGTTTATGAATGTTAGCTTAACCTTTTTTTTTTTGGCTAATATATCACTCGGCACTCGGCAGGTTGTCTAGTGATGTTTTTTATTAATAAAATAATAATGAAACAAAAAATAGTACGCGTCAGGAGGTCTTCCCACAATGGAATGCACAATGGGGTGAGTAAAAGGAGAGAACACATTAAACTTATTATCAAAGTGTTGTACTAGGCAAACACTTGATAGTAGATAGTGAGCTAAGTACCCTAAACAAACTTGAAGACAAGTCAAGAAACATTACATTTCCGAACGGGCATTCGTCATAGTTGCCACATTAGGGTATTTATGCTTCAAGTATTGATCTTCAAAGAACTTCAACTGATGCCTTGTGACACTGTTTGCATTTGATGATGACTGCCTCTGAGAGATACTCCACGCGAAATCATCAAAGTCATACTTCCCAGCCTCAAAGAGATAGGTAGCTAATGTACTTTGTAACCAAAAAACGCCATCATACCTGGACCAACTTAAGACAAGCTTACCATGATTTTGTTCCGTGTGGTGTGTAGAAGTAAGGTGTATTGAGGATTTCTTCCAATACATGCTCTCTTGTTCCGCGCAAAGGGCAGAATTCCCTTGATCACCACTGTTTTTGCTGTGCAGAAGACTATTATCGCGGGTGTGTTTGGCCATTGGAATCTGGCAGGAACTGCAAAGTTTGATTGTTATGATCATTAGGAATGTATTCTTGTTGTTGGCCCAAGAAAGGAAATAGTTTTGAAGATTGACAAAGGAACTCCGAGATGAACCAGGTCCATCACAAGTGACATAGAC
>ML394188.1:874-19918 GCA_005239525.1 Nicotiana knightiana | reverse complement strand
GGGCAGTTGTCCCAAAGATAGGGTTGACAGCTGCCCTATGTACTATTTTGGTACTATTTTTCAGTATTGGATAGGGAATATTCAAAGAATATCCCATTCCCAAATATCGTATAAGTAGTCCTCTTTTTAGAGGTGAGGGGTTAGAGTTTTTACACTGGTGAGTTGCTGGGATACATGATCCTTTCCATTCTTCAAAAAATACTGTCTCTAGTTAAAAGGTTTTGAAAAGAGAGTCTTATTAGAAAAAAAAATCTGACTTCCTTTTTGAAAACAAGTCTACAACTAAATGGCCTAGCCCAGCTGCTATTTTTCTTGGATTTCTTATTTCTGGGAGTCTTCTTCAAACATTCACACTCAAAGATTTCTGGGTTAGTTCTTGCTGGGCTGTTTGGTTTTGTCCCTAGGTTTTCTGTTTGTTGATGATCTCCCCTCCTATTTTGCTATTTATTGTTCATACTTTACCTTTATTTGGTCAAGTTTCTTGCTGGATTTTCTTTCTCTTTAAAGGTATGTAACAGTGAACTTTATACAAAATTATTGAATTCAGACTTTGTCTTAACTTGTTGGTTCATGTCGTATTTCCTTCAAGAATATGTGAATCTTCTTCTTCTCCTTTCTTAATGTAGATTGAAATAAGATTATCCTTATCTAAGTGTATGCATGCAACTCTTGGAATCTGCTTGGTAGTGTGCTGAACTTCTATTAACAAGCTTAATGTTTGATATCTAGGTGGTAAATTCATATGTGCTTAGTGTGTTATAAGGATAAATGGAACTAGGGTTGATGAATCTGACCTCCCAATGGTCAAATTCACCCATAATAGTGCACAAAACAGTAGTGTAGATGGCTGAAATTCACCCTTTAAAGGGTATACAGCATGTAGTCAAAAGGGCTATAGAGTAAAGAATCTGAACCCTTATATGGTCTGGTTCAGTCTCTAAAAAGCCAAGAATAGTCAAAATGCTCAAAGGAGTGCTATTTGAAGTATTGGTATGGTTTTTAGAAATGTCAAGTAAGTCTGTATCTCTGGGTTTGAATCAGACTCTCCTCTATAGTCAGATTCAATCTAAGAAAAATACATAAAATATGTTGCCTTTCTTCCTGTGGAACCTGTGGTCACTTATCAAAATCTGGTTGTCCCTCTATGTGTGATTACAACAGTAAAATTATCTGTTAGAGGCTTCTGTGATTAATTCTATATCCTTGAAGTCATAATAGAGTCATTTAGTTAGCATTAAAGGGGTAGTGAATCTGACCCTCCCAATGGTCAAATTCACCCCATATTTTAAATGCTTAGAGAGTAGTTTATCACCCTTCAAGGGTACAGAAGTGAGGTCATTAACAAAGTCTCTAGAGTATGGAATCTGAACCTCCCAAATGGTTAGGATCACTCTTTCAACATGCCTAAATGATCAAGTTAAGGAATTAATAGGACTAAAGGTCCCAAGTACAAAAATGACAAGTCCAGAAGTGAATTGATCCTTTTATGATCACATTCACCCTGAGAAAATGCGTAAATAATTCTGCCAGGTAATACGGTTTGAGCATACGGATTATCAGAATTAAAATTGACTTTCTCGTGGTCAGTTTGGTTCTGCTAGTCGCATAACACTCAATCAAATGGGGTGTTTTACAGGTTCCAAAGAGAAGGTTCAAACGTAAGGCTTCAAGAGAGTTTCGAGTCAGCAAATTAGTTAGAATTTTATTTTTTAGTTTCTTTCATTCTGGAAAGTGTATAGTGGTAGTCAAGTTATAACCCCCTCCCCGTATTTCTTGTGCTTTCATTATAATGTAATTTAAAGACTGGACTGTACGCTTAATTTCAATTTTATTCATTTTCCTAAATTTCGAGTTTACATTCTTTTGTTCTGCAAATGATAGTAAGAATATATGTAAAAACTGTATAAACACCCCGTTTGGATTTTTTTTACTGGAAAAAATGTTTATTTCAAATTTAGTAGAGTTTCAACATGGGTAGAATCAGTAGATCACCTTCAGTTTACCTTGGGTCTTGTAAATATGCGAGAATCAATGTACACATACATGCGAACATTAATTCTTTGGAAGCACGAGATTAGTTTGTTTAGAATTGATAAGTCTTCTTCTAAAATTAATAAAACCGCATGTGGTATGATCTTTGTTAGAAATCAAAATTCTGACAGAACTAGAGTTATTTCATCTTGCCCATCCATATCAGAATTAACAAGTTACATATTTAGATATCTAAATTTCTTCAGTGTATATATCTGAGCGAATGTCGGACATCCTGATTCCCATACTTTCCATCGTTGGTTAATAAACAAAAAAAAAAAATCCTTTTCCAGAAATAGCCAAGCATAGGATGGTCTAAAGTGATTAATTGGGGAAAAATATGGCCATAGCCTGAAATTTGTTTTCCTTTTAGGCTAATGAATTCCTCTCTTTCTTTAGACAACCCCCCTAGATAAAAATCTGTCCCTTTAGATTGAAATTTGACAAAGAACCGAATACTATTCCAAGTTACAATAAACTACACTCGGGAGTGGCAACTCATGCTCCCACCCTCAATTCTAAATAACTAAAAACGCACATAGCAATCACAGGTGCATTTTATGTGACGCTTTGGCATGTGCTAAAAAAACAAAACAACAAGTGCACGCCATCGTAACTTGTCCAAGATAAATCCATAAACGTCCTAATCGATCTTAAAACTAAAACGCTCTTTCAAAAAATAGAAAACTCAAACATCGCCACAAATGGGCATTATAAAACTGTCACGACCATAGTCTTGACTACGTAAATCTACACGCGAGTGAGACAACTCATGTCCCCGTCTTCAACTTCAAAATTTAATAAAAATCACATGTTGTAATTGCGGGTGAATTTCATGTGGCGTAGTTATAATATGTCCCAAAAAAACAAATAAGGGCACGACCTCTTGACTTATTTCAAGATAAATCCATAAATATTAAAAGCGTTTCAAAAAGTAAAAAGGGCTAAATGCACAATAGGCTAAACACGTAAAACAATCAGATAACATAGGCCAAATATTAATAGTAAGCGACCGTGCTAGAACCACGAAACGCGAGAATGCCTAACACCTTCTCCCGGGTTAATAGAATTCCTTACTCGGATTTCTGGTCGCAGACAAATTAAAACAGAGTCAAAATTTCCTCGGTTTGGGATTTTAAACGGTGTCCCGGAGCATCGTCAATAATCCGGGTGGTGACTCTGAAAACTAAAATAAATCCCAAATTTGAATAATGTCACTTAAAGTGAAAAAAGTCCCTTATTACCCATTCATTAACCCCCGGGGTAGTGGGAAAAGGAGGTGTGCCATCTTTGGCGACTCTGCTTGCAATTTGAACCCAAACCTCTGGTTCAGGGTTCAGAATTCGAGTTTAAAATAACTGTTATATTTGGCTTTATTATCTGATTTTATATGTTTGAACCTAACGTGCTAAATGCTGCTTTTTACCGCTTTGATAATATCTAAACTGTATATATATTGTGCCGAAACCCTCTTCCCTCTGAGTCTTCTAAATCATCTGGGAAGTGTGCACTTCGTGTGACTTCTTTTCTGTTAGAGTCATATCCAAATTTTAGAACGAGGTACGGATAAGTTGCAAAGCCGGTGAAGCTTCTGTATTCCCGGTACGCTGCCCCGACCTCGGCTCGAGCTGTCCACTCGGGTAAGCCTGGTCTAGAACAAAACCCCAGGTTTAAACCTAGAACAACAAAACCTCATGCCGGATCCCTAGTAGGAACGCTTATTTGCATCATGTGCATTTGACTGAGGGGACTCAACACAAGGGTTGGGTCGTCTAGGACAGGTGTACGCGAAATGAAAGACTACCCTAATGCATCTTACTTGCTACGTATGCATTTATTTGTCCCAGCTTGTGTATTGACCGGCTAAACCAAAAAATGAATAGAAAAACCAAGAGTGAGGTAGAGTAGAGAATTCACCTTGTTTTGAAAATCCTCGTATTTATCCCGAAACTCTGCCAAAATTTCTGGAAAAAAAAAAATATATATATATATATATAACAAAATGAATGGGGGGTATATTTTTAGTCAATCAGGATTTTCCCGAACTACGCTTTGTTTGATTCTCACAGGTGTGGGATACGTAGGTAACCCTCATCGGGTCCAACTCCATTTTTTCAAAATCAAACGGATACAACCCTAAATAAAATTAGGTGATGCCATTTTAGCCTGATCGCCCAAGTGGGGCACCGGAAGGCTGTTTTGCAAAAATGGCCGCCTGTGTTTTGTCTTTAAATTTCGACCCAATTCGCGAACACGACTTTAAAAGGTCGTATTTGCAAAGGTGGTCCATTTTTCTTTATTACAAAACCCTTTGCCAAAATAACACTTTTCGAAAAAATTTCTGTGGTCTTAATAAAAAAAACGAATGTGCAGGATGAATACAGTCGAAAACATCCCCTTCAAGGCAGTTGAGGAAATCCCTCTAGGACTCTATATGTGGTGGAGCAACTTGGGGCAGACCAGTTGAAAATCTGTTATGAAAGCTTTAGGGGGACTTACTGGCCTTTTAAAGATCAAGCCGAGGTTGGACATCGTCGTGGCTCTAGTGCTGTTCTGGGATCCCGCCCACAATGTATTCCACTTTTAGGACTTTTAATTGGCGCCCACGCTAGAGGAAATAGCGGGGTATACTGGTCTCAATGACAATCTCAGAAGTCGGTACCCAGCTTAATATGTTTTGTGACACAGATCATAGTTTCTTGGCTTACTTGAACTGCCTCTTCTTGGTATACCACCGTTTCTTAGAACCATCTTTTGAAATCTCTTAGTGAGATAGGCCATGTCACTATCTTCCTCACTTGAATCATAGCTTTCAGCTTTGAGAACCAGGTTCTTCTTCATTTTTGGTTCCCTTCTTTCACTGTCTTTCTTCTTCTTCATCTCGTATGTCTTTAAATTTCCAATCAACTCATCCATGGTTAGCGTCTGTAGGTCTTTTGCTTCAGTGATAGCATTCACCTCGCTTTCCCATGAGCTAGGTAGGACACTTAGAATCTTCTGTACCAGTTTTTTTCTAAGAATTATTTCTCCCAGTGAGTGAAGCTCATTAATGATGGAGGTGAATCTAGTGTGCATGTCTTGTATAGACTCATTATCCTTCATCTTGAATAGCTCGTACTCAGTGGTAAGCATGTCGATCTTGGACTTCTTTACTCGAGTCGTTCCTTCGTGAGTAGTCTGCGAGGCTTCCCAAATCTCTTTTACTGATTGGGAAGCAGAGATCCTATTGTACTCATAAGGTCCAATACCACATACCAAGATTTTCTTGGCACGAAAGTTCTTTTCCACAACCTTCCTGTCGATGTCACTGAATTCCTTTCTGGTCTTTGGGTCCATGATGCCAGCCTCTCCTACCTTCTTCATAGGAACACGGGGACCGTCACAAATAACATCCCATAGCTCAGAATCTTCAGCCATTATGAAGTCATGCATACGCGTCTTCCACCATCCGTAGTACTGACCATTGAATCTAGGAGGTCGATATGTTGATTGTCCTTCTTCAAAGTTGGGTGGAGAAGCCATTAGAGATCTTTTCTAGGTGTTAACCTTTTAGAAAGAAGCTGCTCTGATACCAATTGATAGTTTATCTGAGTCCACTAACAGTAAAGAGACCTGGTCCTTACTAGTTCCGTCAGAGTTATAAATATAGAGAATAAGTAAAAGAAGCACAGGATTTTTACGTGGAAAAATCCCAACTCAAGCATCTTTACAGAGGTAGGATTTAAACTTCACTAACTTGTAATCTCAACTATTACAAGCTACTTTGTAATGACTTTCTTACAAAGACTTTCACACACTAACTTATAGTACTTAATACAAGCCACTTTGTTACTAACTTAGTTACAAAGACTTTGACTCATGACTAAGGCTAGTCACAACACAAACACTGGTGGTTTATGAATTTTTGTTTCCTAAAACAAAGCTTCTAATAAGTAATATAGGATACAATAGAAACAAAATACAAGATTACAACTCAACTAAAGGACACTAAGAACACGTAATGAAACTGGTCTTTTTTAGTGGAGTTGTCTTCTTGTTCTTGACACGCTTGAGTCTTCAATGCTGGAGCAGATCTTCAATGCTATGAAGAATGTTAGTAAATGCTCAAGTCAATATCTTGTTTTTTTATAAGAAAGATATTATATCCCTAGGAAATCCCAAGAAGGATACCCATGCTTAGTTGGTACATTCTTCAACCAATGGGAAGTGACTGCTGTACTGTTTCTGCACTGTAGCATGCACAGTTACAGGCAGGAACTTTTTGTCGCAACTTTCCACCTATAGAGTTTAATTGTACTTCTATCAGGGGAATGTCAAGGGATCAGGTCTCTAGACTGTTTCCAGTGAGTTCAGGCGTACACTGCCCAGATTTCTTGAGTTGTGCTGGTTACTAATCAGGTCCTTTATCTGTTTCTTGACCTAAAGTTTGTTAGATCATCAAAACATAAGACTAACCCATCAGCAATCCTTTCCCCAGGTTCTTGTGGGTTCTAGGATGAAGGATTGCTGGTGGGATAAGATCTTGTCCTGTGCACCTGCTACCAGGTTGTTCATGGTGCTGGAGAAGGTTCTTTGGTTGCTATTATTGGAGGAAAGAACAAAGGAGGGAAGTCTATTGGTGTTTCACTGATGGGACCAGAAGTGTTGGAACTGTTTGTGATTGATGTAAGTTATTAGGTTTGTATGGTAGTTGGCAGCATAAATACAAAAGGTGTGGCATGTGCTACTGGGGTGTGTTAGGTGGTTAATTTGGAGGTGGTTTGATGCAGCGCTGAAGTGTGAAGAAGTGACCAAGGGTCTTGTAGGAACCTATGTTATTACTGAGAACAATAAAGGAAACTGCAGCCTTATTGATTCTTTTGGTGATGAGTGTTTCTTCTTCCAATTGATAACATTTCACAGGATTGAGCATCCAAGATGCAACTACCACACTTTGATAGATTATCAATTGGTTTAATGAGAATGGGGTTATTGAGACCGGCAAAAAAGAAGCCAGAATTAGAGAAAAGGACTCGCATTTCTACCCATGTTCTTGCACTAGTGTTTTGTGAGGGGTGTGTGTGTTTTCCTTCAGATTTATGAGTTTACTGAGGCACTTGGAGGAAGGTGTTGTTATTTCTATCTGATGGTTGAAATGGTGTGATTGATTCTGGAAGTATGAGTTAAAGGGTGTGATTGATTCTAGAAGTATGAGTTAAGGTAAGGTATGTGAAAGTTTGTCATATGAGGATGTAGGTTGTATTATCAGAAAGGTGTGTTGAAGAATGGGTGGTGTGTCTGTAAGAACCACTAGGCAATGCGTGTGTATGTGTGTGTGGTGATGTGAAGTGTCATGGTGGAGTGTGTGGTTTGTGTGAGATTTATTGGGTTTTGACTGGTGTTAGAGGGGTCTTCAAAGGAGGTGTCAGAGAGGCTCCAATACTATTGAATGGGATTGAGGTTTGCCCCAGTCCATTGATCAATCCTCACGAGGTTGAACAACATTGCTGTTAATACCACATTCTGGGGATAGGCTAATGGTCTGTGCATTCCCAAGTTGATGATACTTGCAAAATAGAAAGAGAGGTTAGCATGGAAAGCCCTAAGTTGTTGGCTTGTGCTTTTCGTTTGAACTTAAAACTGTTCTCCCATATTTAAGGCATCATCAACTATACCCATGAGACAAGGAAGAAGATCTTTCATGTTATAAAGGCACCCAGAATGTGCTGATTTTCTTGTGCCTAAAAACAGGAGTACCCGGGTAGTCTTGCATGATTTTCGCTTTGATGTGAGTTGGGAGAGCAGCAACATTACTGAACTCAGTCACTAAGGTGAGTTCATGACTGAGCTTTGACAGTGAATCTGCAGGGCAGCTTGCTTCTCTATACACATAAGAAGTTCTGAAATCTAAGCATTGGCTGCACATGTCCTTTAACTGTGATATATTCATGTTCAATGTCTAGGGAGGACCCTTATCTTCAATAAAACATTTGATAAAAAGAGTTGAGTCTGCTTCTAGGTGAATTCTGGTGAATCCATTAGTCAAGCACCACTGAATACCCAATTTTGTTGCTTCTGTTTCTACATAGTTGTTGGTGTCTTCCCCTAATGGAATAGACATGTCATGTATGAATTGCCCCTAGTGGTTTCTGATAATGACTCTGGCTACTATCTTGCCAGGATTGGACAGTGCACTACCATCAGAGTTAACTTTGACAAAGCCATTGTCAGGTTTGTTCCAGCAAACTTGGGTAGAGATGGTTTGTTGCTGAAGAGTTTCAAATAGGGGGTAGAGATGGTTTGTTGCTGAAGGGCCAGTTGAAATTTAGGAAATTAGCTCTTAGGAGAATATTGATGTCTGAGTTAATAGAATATAGGACCCTGGTTACTGAGGAAGATTTTGTCCCATACTTAGCACTATATCTATTTTTCCACAAGTTCCAACAAATAATGGTAGGGGTGGTGTCCAAGATGAGCTTTTGAACCACATTATGACTCTTCTGAAGCCACCAAGTCATCAGAAGCATTCTAAGGGGTCAGGTTCTCAGATTGGACACCAACATGACCGCCATACTTCCTCCAAATGATTTTTGCAAAGTTGCCAAAACTGAATAGGTGATCAACTGTTTCATGGGCATGTGTGGAACAACATACACATCTTGAAACAGTGGGACTGTTGAATGGGAGCGCTCCATCATCAGTAGGTAATTTGTTTCCTAGGGCTCTCCATCAGTAAAATGACCATTTGAAAGGGATCTTTGTGTGCCATTTCATTTTGTTAGTGAAGTTGGCTGGTTTTTTATTTCTTATGAGATCCCAGGCAGTAGCACAGGTGAAATTACCATTCACAGTAGGGGTCCAGATAGGCTTGTCATGGAGATATGGATTGAGGTGAATTTATATCTGCATCATCTCATGAATCTTATGAGTTGGGGCTGTTTCATTAAGTATTTGGAGATCCCAGTGCCCCTCATTCCATAAATGAGAGACTGATATTCTGCCTGGTCTTCCTCCTCGTTTTCTACTATTGGCTAAAGGGCCTGATCCCGACCAATTATCCCACTAGAACCTGCAGCTTCCATTATGTAGTCTCCACTGAATTGCAGTTTTAGCATCCTTTTTGTTGAGACTTAGCCTTTTCCAAGCTTGAGATTGGACAGTGTCCCATTTCTTAGATATTGGATGAGATCCCTAACAGTACTTAGCTTTCAGGAAAGAACTCCAAAGTGAGTCTACAGTTCTGAAGTGCCACCACTGTTTGAGTTCCATGGCCCTGCATGTGTCCTTGATAGTTCTGAAACCAACTCCACCTTCATTGAGAGGATAGGAAAGTTTTGACCATGATGCCCAATGATATTTGTGTATGTATTTGTCCATACCCCAAAAGAAGTTTGCAGTCAATCTCTCAATCTACTTCATGACAGTCTTGGGAGTAGACACAGCTGAAAGCAAGTGAATTGGTAAGGCCTGTAGTACATGCTTGATCAAAGTTTCCCTTCCACCATAGGATAACATTTTACCATGCCAACCTTTGATTCTTCCCGCAACCTTAGAGATTAGCCCATTGAAATGCATGATTCTTCTTCTACTAGAGTACAGAGGACACCCCAGGTATGTGAGAGGTGAATCTTTTTGGGTGAATCCTGTCACTTCATGGATTCTTCTAATGGTAGCTTGAAGGGCAGAGGATGCAGTCATGAAATAGCTTTTCCGTTTGTTAATATGTTTCTTTGGGGTGTTCTCATAGTTGGTTAGAATCCACATGATCTTTCTGAGAGTTGTTCTTTTTCCAGAGGCAAAGACGATAATATCATCTGCAAAGCTTAAATGATTGATATGTGGCCCTCTTTTCCATGTAGAATCCATTAAACAGTTGGTCATGATTTAAACTGTTGAGCATTCTGGAGAGGAGCTCTGCACCTATGATGAATAAGGATGATGCTAGTGGATCCCCCTGTTTGAGGCCCCTTGAGGATTTGAAGAAGCCAAATCTTGTACCATTTACAACTGTAGAGTACCAGTTGTTAGACATTGTCCTCCATATCATGTCAATGATCATTTCATAGAATCCCATTTTTCTAACCATTATGCATGTGAAGTTCCAGGAAACTCTGTCATACGCTTTTGCCATGTCAAGCTTGATGACTACATTGGAACCTACATTTGGCTTTTTAATGGCATGAACTATTTCCTGAGCTAGCATGATATTTTCAGAGATGTTTCTGCCTTTGACAAAGCCTAACTAATTTGGTGAAATGATCATGGGGAGAATAGGACCAAGCCTAGTACCAATGACCTTGGAGATAATCTTGTTGACAAAGTTTCTAAGACTAATTGGTCTAAATTCTGTGAGACTATTAGGGAATTCAACTTATGGCAGAAGAACTAGGCATGCACTAGACATAAACATGGGCATAGGACTACCTTTGAAGAAGGATATAACAACATTGAATAGGTCTTTTTTGATCACTTCCCAACATGATTGGTAAAATTTTCCATTCATACCATTTGGTCATGCTGCACTTGTGGGATTCACAGAGAAGACAGTCTCTTTTCTTTTGGCAATAGATGGATCCCTAGTAAGGGTATCATTGTCTTCATCTATGATTATAGTTGGAATGATGGATCGAAGATCTTCTCTAATTACTGTGCCATGATCTGAGACAAGGTTATGGAAATACTCGCAAGCAGCCTCTCCAATTTTTTCATCTCCCTGGATCCATTCTCCTTCCTCATTCTTGATTTTTTGGATGAACAATTTCCTTCTTATTCCTATGATTAAACTGTGAAAATACCTGGAGTTTGCATCACCTTCCTTGAACCATTGAAGCTGAGTTTTTTTCTTCAAGATATCTTGTTCAATCTTCAGGTATCTAACATATTGTGCCTTCAGTTCATTAAAGGTTGTTCTGTCATGCTCTGCATTAGTTTGGGCCCAGATGACTTCTGCATTTTTGACTTTCTATTCAAACTCCTTGGCTTTCAGGAAAGTATCTACATATTCATGTATAGACCACTGCTCAGGGCATGACTTAATGCCTTCAACTTCTGATGAAACACCAACATAAGAGGCCCTTTCACTTCCCTGTTCCATACTTCTGAGACCAAAGGTAGGAATCCTCTGTTGTCTACCCAACAATTGAGGAATTTGAAATATGTTTTGCCATTATCTTGCCTGATATGAAGCTCCAGGAGAAGAGTATTGTGGTCTGATCCTGTTGAGGCTAAATAGGAAATTGTAGCAGCAGGAAACATTTCTAGCCATCGATCATTGAATAGGCCTCTGTCAAATCTCTTCCATAGTATAGAACATGTCCCCCTTCCATTGGACCACGTGTATTTGGGACCATAAAAACCAAGGTCCACAAGACCACAATCTTCAATCATGTTCAGAAACTCAATACTTTTGGACATTGGTATAGAATTCCACTAATTTTTTCTTCTACCGAGGCAATGACATTGAAGTAACCTATGACATGCCATAGAACATTGCATATGGATGATTTGTGGCTTACAATTTCCCATAGGGGTCTTCTAAGTACAGGTTTGCAATTAGCATAGATGACTGTCAGATGGAACATTTTTCCATCTTCAGCATGTATCATTTCTGTGAGCATGTAATTTTTAACCTACTATATGTTCCTACAAAATTCAATAAATTAATTAATGATTATAAACCTTGTTGAATTTCAATGTCTGTGTGTGAATTATCTACATTACATAAATCATAATTTGTCTTTTAAAATTCATAAATGATTTAAAGTCGCATGATTCGGTGCATGACTTCAATCATTTTTGCTACGGAAAATTATTCTCCAAATAATCACATTTTTTAACTAGAAATTTTAACCTTTAATTTACTCAGTAATTAAAATTTAAACTAGAGTGAATCAATATATTACTTGTGATCGATTGAAATAAATAACAACAAAAATATTGATTATTTGACACAATGTAGATTTAATGATTAATTCATTCATTTATTCCAACAAAATTGTGAAATTTGTGCCTTAAATGATATGAGTATTAAATCAAATGATATTACTCTTAATTAATTTATAATTAGACAAAAACTAAGTTAGAATTAATCACTACATTTTTTTTATAAGTGTTAGAGTTGAAATATGTTTAAAATCGGACCTGGGCCAAATTACCCAGGCCCAAACTCCCTTCTCCCTAACACCAAACAACCCAGCCCAAACCCCTTAACCCCATCCCACCATCAGCTTCACTAAAAATCCACTCGAATCCCGTCAATTCCAGATCTAAGAAGCTGTCAGAACCGTAATATGTGCTAATGGCGAATCCGAGCGGCTCTGTGACTCAAACTCACATGAGTCGATGGCTCTTGACAAGAGCCGTCGATTCATGTGAGTAAGGGTCACTTTTGAAAGTCGCCGTAGTCCGGCTTAACTCCGGTTAGTCGCCGTAGTTCGTCCAAACCCCTCAAACGGGTATCCCCATTTCTTTTCTATGTGTTTCTTGATTTGTTAGCATAAATAGGCCCTAGATGCTTACTGTTTCCCTTTATTTTTCCTTTTACCTATTCATGTTTTCCGTTTTTTCCAAATGCATTTAGCTTAGATTTTTGCCACTATTTTGTATGATTTAACTGTTAAATGTAGTAATTTGTATGACCAAGATTAGCATTAGGTTTTGTTTAGTTTAGTTTCCTTTCTCTGCTAATTTCCAAACATTTTTTGGTGAATTCTGTCAATAAACGAGCATGAACAACTGATCGATTAAATCCCTGAATTCATAGGTTAAAATGTTTTGTTAGTGAAACATCCCCTATTAGTTGTTTTGTTCATATTTTGTTTGAGGACGTCGTTTGTTTTAGCTTTGACTTTTGATGCCTCTGTTATTAGTCTCAATTAGATGTTAACCTCCAGTTAATCATGGGTTAAATGGAGAATCTTAGTTTAGATTGTCTTATTCAATTAACTCAAATAAACTAATTCCCCCTAGGCTCAAGTGAAACTTAAACATGTTTAATACAAGAAAACTGACTAATTTTAAAAACTTAGTTAACTCTCATTAATCAACCAAAATCCTAAACAAGTTGAAATCAGTTAATAATTAGAAAATTAATGAACCAATTAGGCTAAAACTCAGTTCTAAAACAATGTTTGGTCATGATTTAACCTAGACTTATCAAGACTAATTTAGTTAACAATAATTTCCCATAATCACTTGTTTAATAGATTAACTTAGTCTAATAGTCTCTTAAAAAAAACTAACTAAGTCCTAAAACATGTCCAGGACAACTAGTTAGGATTAATTAGCTAAAACAAATTAGTTAACCTGATCTTAATAATTGATCAAGTTTCTGATTTTAGGTCATTAAGTTGAATTAACCAAATTGAATCAGTTAACTTAGGTTAAGAAGTTAAGCTATTTAGCCTAAATTAATTAACAAGTTAAACCAGAGTTAGTACCTAATGATCCTAGTTAAGTAGAAAGCTAACTAGAGTTAACTAACCAAAGTCCAAGTAATAACCCAGGTGAGTTTAACCCTGATTACCGAATGGTAAATTCAGGGACTCCAAAGGGGTATATTAGGTAATGTAGTTAGGAAATCAGAATTTTAAGGATAGAAGGGTCTTTTAATAAGAAAGAATGTTCAAGAATAGGGGCAGTTTTCCCGAAGATAAGGTTGACAGCTACCCTATCGNATATGGTTTTCTTCAATGATGGTATTCTTTGAACTTGGGTGATAGCTAACTGGTTCTTTTTGGGGCTTTAAAGTTTATCCGGTTGAAATATTTCTTTCTTGCTGGTCTTGCTTCAAGTCCTGGTTTTCCAAGCTCTCATTTTCTGGGCTTCTCTACTGCTGGTTTTGTTTCCTGATTAGTTATTGTGTTGATCTCTAGTTTTTTTTAGCATCTGACCTTTATTTGGTCCAATTTTCTGTTGTTCTACTCTTAAAAAGGTACGTATTAACTCTTCTTGTTCTTAATGAAGTATTGGATTGGAATTCTCTTATTTTACTCATTGCTTAAGCTAGCTGTTTTTTTGATAAATAAGGTTGTTTCTTCTTCTGTACGTAAATGTGGTTTTATAGATGTTTTATTAACATGATAATGAACCTGTGAGTGTGACAAGTATTGTTTTGATATTGGTATTTTTGGTTGTTGTATGTTGACTGTTTAGTTAATATTCATAGTTCCAAATAATAGAACAAGCTGCACTAGGATGACTGAATCTGGCCTTTTTATGGTCAGATTCTTTCCCTAAGAGTGCACAAAATATGCTTTCAATTGAGTCTCTTTGGTCAATAAAGAGATTCAACAAGCAAGTCTCTAGATCGGTTAGTATTAGCACTAGGGTAGATGAGCTTGAATTATTGATAGTAAAGTTCACCCCACAACGGTGCACAAAACAGCGGCATAAATGGATGAAATTCACCCTTTAAAAGGTTAAAGTATGTAGTTAAGAAGGGTATTAGGGTGAGGAATTTTAACCCTTGAATGGTCAAATCCATCCCCTACAAATGCCTAGATAATTAAAGCGCCATATAGTTAGAATTATGTTAATGTTAGCACTAAGGTAGGTGAATTTGACTCTTTGATAGTCAAATTCGTCTCATAACAGTGCATAAGCCGTAGTTAACTTGCTGAAATTGTCCTTTCAAAGGATGTAAAATGGACAATCAAAGGCTCACTAGAGGAGAAAATCTGGAATCTATTATATTGATCAAGTTTATCCTCTTGAAACGCCTAAAATATCAAGTTAAGGAATTGATAGGACTAAAAGTCCCAAGTACAAAAAATGACAAGTCCAGAGGTGAATTGATCCTTTTATGATCATATTCACCCTGAGAAAGTGCATAAACAGTTCTGCCAGATAACATGGTTTGAACATAAACATTATCTGAATTAAAATTGACCTTCCCATGGTCAGTTTGGTTCTGATGATTGCCTAACACTCAAACAAATGGGGTGTTTTTTTTAGATTCCAAAGAGAAGACTCGAACGTAAGGTTTCAAGGGAGTTTCGAGTCAGCAAATTAGTTAGAGTCTCATTTCTAGTCTCTTTCGTTCTGGAAAATGTACAGCGGCAGTCAAGTTGTAACCCCCCCCTGTATTTCTTTAGCTTTCATTGTAATATAAAGACTGGACTGTACGCTTAATTTCTGTTTTATTCATGTTCCTGAAATTTCGAGTTTACATTTTTGTCTGTTCTGCCATGATAAACATCCCGTTTTGGATTTATTTATTTTTTTGGGAAAAATGGTTATCTCAAATTCAGTAGAGTTTCAACATGAATCAATAGATTATCTTCAGTTTATCCTGTATCTCATAAATTTGCAAAAAATCAATGTATACATATGCGTGAACTATAATACTTTAGATGCATGAGATTAGTTTCTTTAGAATTGGTAAGGATTACTGGTTCAAAATTAATAAAACCGCCTGTGGTATGGTCTGTGTTAGAAATCATAAAATTCTGGAAAGAATAGAGTGATTCCAGCTTGCCCATTAGTATCAGACTTAAGAAGTAACATATTTAGATATCTGAATTTCCTAAGTATATATATATATCTGAACGAACAAGGGATATTCTGATTCCCACGTTTGCCATCATGGGCTAAAAACAAATTCTTTTCAGAACTAGTAGTCCTATCACAAGGAGAGCTGACTTAGGATGGCCTAATGTGATAAAACGGGGCTAGATGAGGCCATAGCCCATAAGATGTTCTCTTAGAGCAATGAATATCGTTTTAGGAGATCTTCTAGGTAGAATGAATACCTTTAGTTTAAAATTTTGATACAAAAATCAAATATTATACCAAAGCTACCTAACCAACGCTCGGGAGCGACAACTCATGTCCCCGTCTTTAACTTCAAATTATAATAAAAATCACATGTTGTAATTACGGGTGCATTTCATGTGGCGTAATTATAATGTGTCTAAAAATAACAAGTGCACACCATCGTGACTTGTTTTCAAGATAAGTCCATAAATATTAAAAGCGACTGAAAAGTGAAAGAGGCTAAAAGCACAAGAGGCAAAAAATATGTAAATGAACAGACGATTTAGGCCAAATAATAATAGTTAAGCGACCGTGCTAGAACCACGGAATTCGGGAGTGCCTAAAACCTTCTCCCGGGTTAACAGAATTCCTTACTCAGATTTCTGGTCGTAGACATTTAAAACAGAGTCAAAATTTCCTCGGTTTGGGATTGCAATAAATAAATGGTGTCCCGGAACGCCGTAAAAAATTTGTGTGGCGACTCTGAAACTAATAAATCAATCCCAAATCTGCATAATGTCACTTAAATTTGAAATACTCCCGTATCCAACCCTGTGTAGGAAAAAGGAGGTGTGACAGCTCTGGCGACTTTGCTGGGGAACGAACCCAGAATCTCTGGTTCAGGGTTCAAGAATTCGAGCTTAGAATAGCTGTTATATTTGGCTTTATTATCTGATTTTGCATATTTGAACCTAATGTGCTAAATGCTGCTTGTACCGCTTTGATATTACTTGAACTGTATATAAAATGTGCCGAAACCCTCTTCTCTCTGAGTTTTCTAAATCATCTGGGAAGTGTGCACTTCGTGTAACTTCTTTTCTGTTAGATTCATATCCAAATTTTAGAACGAGATTCGGATAAGTTGCAAAGCCGGCGAAGCTTCTGTATTCCCGGTACGCTGCCCCAACCTCAGCCCGATTTGTCCGCTCGGGTAAGCCTGGTCTAGAACAAAACCCCAGATTTAAACCTAGAATAACAAAACCTCATGCCGGATCCCTAGTAGGAACGCTTATTTGCATCATGTGCATTTGACTTAGGGGACTCAACACAGGGGTTGGGTCCGTCTAGGACAGGTGGACCCGAAATAAAAGACTACCCTGATGCATCTTATTTGCTACGTATGCATTTATTTGTCACAGCTTGTGTATAGACCGGCTAAACAAAAAAGGATGAGAAGAAAAACCAAGAGTGAGGTAGAATAGAGAATTTACCCTATTTTGGAAATTCCTCGTGTCTATTCCGAAACGCTGCCAAAATTTCTAAAACAAATAAATAAAATATACAAAAACAAAATGAGTGGGTATACATTAATCAAGATTTTTCCCGAACTACACTTTGTTTGATTCTCACTGGTGTGAGATACGTAGGCAACCCTCATCGGGTCCAACTCCAATTTTTCAAAAAAAATCAAACAAATATAGCCTTAAATAAAATCAGGTGACGCCATTATAGCCTAATCGGCCAAGTGGGGCGCCGAAAGGCCGTCTGGCAAGAATATCCACCTATGTTTTTAAAATTTCGACCCAATTCGCGAACACTGCTTCAAAAGGCCGTATTCGCAAAAGTGGTCCATTGTCTTTAAGCCTTTTGCCCAAAATGACACTTTTCGAAAATTTTCTGTGGTCTTAATAAAAAGAACGAATGTGCAGGATGAATACAGTTGAAAACATTCCTTTCAAAGCAGTCGAGGAAATCCCTCTGGGACTCCATATGTGGTGGAGCAACTTGAGGGAGACTAGTAAAAAGTCGGTTGTAAAAGCTTTAGGGGGACTTACCGGCCTTTTAAAGATCAAGCCGAGGTTGGACATCGTCGAAGCTCTAATACCGTTTTGGGATCCCGCCCACAATGTATTCCACTTCTCGGACTTTGAATTAACACCCACGCTGGAGGAAATAGCGGGGTATGCTGGTCTCAATGACAAGCTCAGAAGTCGGTACCCAGTGGCACCCAGGGCAGTGACTCCCCACAAGTTTCTGGATCTGTTGAACATTAGCCGGGACGTCCAAGACCCACATCTGTCCGAAGGCTTCTGTACTTTCTACTTTCTTTACAGACGTTATGGAGATCCCCAGGGTTACGAGGCTAGCAACACTGGTCTGGCTCACAAAGATCAGGCTAAATGGGAAGCCCGCCGGGGGTTAGCTTTTGTGGTAGCATTCTTAGGCACCTTGACATGCCCAAGAAGCGACGGATGCATAGACATCGGACTTGTGGGGATGGCAGACTTCATGATGAAAAAGTCCAATGGCACATTGATACCAATGGTCTTAGCCGAGATATACCGTGCTCTAACAGTTTGCCAATCCGGGGGAAAATTCTTCGAGGGGTGCAACCTGCTCCTACAAATCTGGCTGACTGAACATCTCTGCCACCGACCAGGCTATATGAACTATGGTTTAACCGGTTTAAACTGCATTGAGGAACATAGCACTTGGGTAAAAGACCACCAATTCCCAGAAGGCACGAAATCCTGGCGCTCCTATTTGAGCTCACTAACCGCCAACCAAATCGAGTGGACGTTCGGATGGCTCCCTCTCGACGAGGTAATCAATATGTCGGCTGAAGTTTGCTATCTCCTATTAATGGGTTTGCGAAGCATTCAACCATATGCCCCGCACCGGGTCTTACGCCAGTTAGGGAGGCAGCAGGGTGTTCCCCATGATGAGGATTTAAGCCAACAAGCCATTGAATTGTGCCCAAGAGCTGCATTCCCTGAAAGCAGGGTCCGCCAAATCTGGAATGAATGCCGGTTTTTAGAACCTCGAACTCGAGTGAGAGACTTATCAAAAAGGGAAGTGGAACCCGCCTACACCTCCTGGTACGGGGTAAGAGGCCGGGAACATCAGGAGAAAGAACGACCCGCAAAAAGACCCCATGTGCAACAATTCACCGAGCAAACTCAAGAGCATTGGGCTTGGTTAGAAAAAGAGAACAGCTACCGAGCCACCATAAGCAAACTGGAGGCCCAGGTCAGGGCAATCAAGTTCGAAAATACTCTGCAAACTGCCTCAATCGAAGGAGAGAAAAATAGATTAGTTCAAGAAAATGAAGCCCTCCGGGCCCAGATACATGAACTGAAAACAGCTGCCGAGAACCCAGAAAGAAGCAGGACCGACGAAAGGCTTATCAACGTTTTGAAGCATAAAGTATGTAGTTATTGGAATGAGTTAGACAATGCCGAAGAAGAACTGCCAGAAGCTCGGGCAAGACTAACAAGGGGTGAAGAAGAAAGAACAGGATTTATTCAGAAACTAAAAAAGAAGTATGACCAGGAAGTC
>ML394176.1:0-44701 GCA_005239525.1 Nicotiana knightiana | reverse complement strand
ACTTCTTTTCAGCATTTTTGTTGTCTTCTTCTATCCTTAGACGAACAATTAGATCATCAAGTGCCATCTCTTTGCGTTTGTGCTTCAAGTAATTCTTAAAGTCCTTCCATAAATGAGGTAACTTTTCAATGAAGGCAGCAACTTGAAACGCCTCATTTATGACCATACCTTCAGCAACAAATTTATAATTAATAACACTATCAATATTATTAATAAAATTATTGACTCGGGTCATACCTTCAGCAAGGAGGTCATGCACGATGACTTGTAATTCTTGGACTTGAGTGATGACCGACCTGGTGTCAATCATTTTAAACTCCAAAAATTTTGCAGCAACGAACTTCTTAAGTCCAGCATCCTCGGTCTTGTACTTTTTCTCAAGAGCGTTCCATAACTCTTTTGAAGTTTCCATGACACTATAGACATTATACAAGCCATCCTCCAAGCAACTTAAAATGTAATTTCTGCATAAGAAATCAGAGTGTTTCCATGCTTCAATAACCACAAATCGTTCAGCCTCAGGAGTATCTTCTCCAATGACTGGAACATCCTCCTTGATGTATCGTTGCAGGCTTAGCGTAGTTAGATAGAAAAATATCTTCATCTTCCAACGCTTGAAGTCTGTACCGGAAAATTTTCCGGGTTTTTCTGCCGGTGCCATTGTATGTGCTGGTCTTGACGAAGCAGCAGCACTCGATGAAGCACCCGTTCCAGCAGTACTTCCATTAGTTTGGTTTTCATTCGTCATGTTTCTGTTAAGTTGGAAACAAACAGAACTTTGTTAAATCAGTGAAGTTTTGATATCTTCAAACTGAATACCAAACCAAACATACAACACGTAACAATGGTGAAGTTTTTATATACTTCAAACCCGTACGTTTATTAGTCCGGTAAAGTTTTGATATACTTTAAACCGGACAGAATAATTGTTGGAGTAGAAAGCACAAGGCTTTAGTCTCCAAGCCAGATATATATAAAACAGTTCAATATAAATTTCACCACAGAAACGTTAATAATAAAATTCCTTAAGCTTGTTATCGCTTCTGTGTTAAAACTCAGAAAATCAGAAGAACTGTTAGAAGAAACAGAAAATATATATAAACGATAAATAATATTCCGAGTCCACAATTTTCTTGTGTGTCCTTAAGGAATTTTAACCCCCTCACAAGTTGCCAAGGTAATGGATTAAATCCTCCCAGGATGAAACGGAATAACCTTCCTGCAACAGTGGCAATACAAACTGCAGGATACCAACAAACTCAAAGAACGGAGCAAGCTCACACTTACGAATTTGAGAGAGAGAGACTGCGAAGTAGAATGCAGTATTCAGAATGGAATTCTCAATTTTTTTGGTGTGTGGAAAAAGAAGCCATGCCTCAGAATTTATAGGCAACTATTGGAAGAGGTGTGATATCTGTTCAGGAAAAAGTGTCTGTTCAGGAAGGAAAAATAACGTTCAGCAAAGGCAGCGTTTTTGGATTTCAGTTAATTCCGTTAATGAACTAACTGGCATTTAATTTAATTATTAAATAATTAATTAAATAAACTTTGTCCAAAAATAATCTTATCGATCATTTCCCAAATCCAAATCCAAATCCGAAGCCGTAGCCGAGCCGAGCGAGCGACGACGATGGCGCGAGGATACATCCTCTTCAACTCATTTTAAGAGCTCTAGGAAGTGATCCTATATTTATACACACAAGTGTAGTTGTCTTTCACCAATGTGGTACAAAGTTCATGACAAAAGCTCACTTGCTTCAAATTTTCATTTCCCTCCATTTTATTTCCCACCATTTCCCAATTCAAACTCTTAGACTTTTAAGCCCGATGCTTAAAGTCTTTAAGCCCAATGCTTAAAGTCCAACATATTTCACAGTTGTTATCTTACTTACACTATTGCTAGTATTATGACTATTACTAGTTATAACATTACAAGTTGAAATAACATTCCGATCTGTTATTTCCGTATCCAAGAAGACATGTTGAACTGGACTATGATTTATAGCACGCAAAAGAGATAGTATATTCTTATCTTCTTCCAAGGTTTGTACTGCAAAAGTTGGAGAATGATCAAAGACTTGTAGTTAAAAATTTTCGTCCAAAAAAGTGTCCGCGCTTGCTAAGCTATCTGCTAATCTATTTTGTTCTCTGTATGCATGGCTAACTAGCGGGTCATGTAGTTCCTTGAGTAGGTGCCTGCAATCACATAGAAGGTTAGCCAGCTGCCAGTTATCAGATTTAAGCACGGTGATGACCTCCTTGGCATCAATTCCCAAAAGTCACTTTTCTTTTTTTTGGTTACGTAAAAATCATTTAACTTTAAGAAAAAAATAAATATATGAATATATTATAAAAATAATAAATAAAATAATGTTAAGTTATTTTATTTATAAATAAAATACATAGGTAAAAATATATTATATAGCATAGAATATAGAAGGTATTACATAAAAATAAAGGTTTATATAATATCAAGGGCATAATAGACTTTTCAAGTAAAAATGTGACTTTTGTGATAACTAGAACAAAGTTTAAAATGATTTTTATGTTAACAAAAGAAGGAAAAGTGACTTTTGTGTAATGAACACAAATTTAAATAATTTTTACGTAACAAAAAAAAATAAATAACTTTTAGATAACAAACCTAAAAATTTAATAACCATGAATAAAATTAACTCATATGTTATAGGGGTCATATGTAATTAACAATTAAAGTGACCAACTCCATCTAGTACTAATACAGATAATTTTTCCCTTGTTAAATGAACTGTTATTTTAATTTTATCTTACTTCAATTTTCATTCGTTTTAAGATTTTATTTCCATTCGGTGATTAAACTTTCGATATCTAACGTAAAAAAAACGCAAGTTGATGCTCTACTGACATGTTAGCTTTTTTTTTTTTTTTCTTTTTTTTGAGGGGGGGCGGGGGGGGCGGGGATGTGGTGTTAAATTAAAGTACTTTATTTACCAAAAATGTGAGATATTTACAGCTCCAAGAAACCATAAGGAGGAAAAAAAAACTAGCACTAGACTGGGCAAACAAGCCCCACTTCAAAATGATCAGCTAAGACTTCTACATTGACATGTTAGTTGATATATATATATATATATATAACCACTCGTATTTATAAATTTTATGGGTTTACGCCCCGTAATATTAGGATGATGTTACGTCCTGCAATTTTATAGTACGATGATGTTATGCCTTGCAGTATTATATTACGATGATATTACGTTTCGCAGTATTAAATTACGACGATATTGTACCATGTAGTATTGTACATTGAATTTATCGTAAGGTAATTGACATCAGTCCAAGGAAAAGATTATTTGGAAATTATAAAGATTATGCTATTTCAAGCAAGTGATGAGTAAATTCGTGAAGGTGAGAAGGGAAGCAAGTCAAAAAAATAAATTTTCGTCCAAGTTTGATATGTGGGATAAAATATGACCCCAGCTAAAATACTCGGTATTTATGGACTAGTGTCATACAAGGTACCACATGACCACGATGGTATGATGTATAAAGTATGTTAATATGAATAGTATTTTAAGTAATTTAAAATAATTTTTAATTATATGGGTAATTGGTTAATAAGAGATTAACAAATTGATTAAGATAATTGATGGTTAATTATTGGACAAAAACCCATAATGTGGCAACAAACCCATCTAAGGGTTGTGACTCATAAGTCACTATGATTATGTGAAAAGTTTTAAAGAGCATGAGTCATACTCATTAAATAAAGAAGAGATGTTTCATTAGCAATTTTTATAAGTTGTGAATAGATTAGAACGTTAGCCATTTTTGTCAACACCTAAATAATTTCAAATTCTCAATTTCAAAAACTCCAAATCAGATTCTAACCCTAACATTAAGCAACGTGAATTCTTGCAACCAAAAGGAATCCAACGAGAATTTTTAAAATCATAGCAACGTAAAATTTTATGGTTCTAAATGAGTACAATGCAACATTTTTCAAGAATATTATACGGATTTTTTCCTACCTCAGGTATGTTAAGGCTATCCCTTCTTTCTTTTTGGCATGATCTATACGACATGAACGAAACGAGAAAATGCACAACTTCCATAAATGACTTTATTCATAGAAATACTAGAGATGATGATGTTCTTGATTCCCCATGTGTCATATTATCCTATTATCTTTTCATGGGACTCAAAAATACTTAAGTTGGTAAAGTTTATTTCATGATATTAATCAGAGGCACAATGGTCTTATGACGTACCGAGATTAACATATTTTCACATGCATTTCATGCATTTATATATGCATATTGACCCATGACCAGATTGCGTTATATATATATATATGAGAAAGGTTATGGTTTTATACACGCACCACCACCTGATCATCGGGTATACGTTGATGATTTTGTCCACATTGGCCGAGATGGTATGATGGGATGCCCTCAGAAGCTTGATGAAGTTATGAACACATGTACATATGCATGGCATGACATTCATACGTATATGCATGACACTAAAAGTATTTCATGATTTACAGAGTTATCCAGACTTACAGGTTGAGTCATTTACTCTATATTTCTTCCATGTCTTTTACGTACATATTTATGTGCCTTACATACTCGGTACATTATTCGTATTAACGCCCCTATTGTCTGGGGACGCTGTGTTCATGCCCGCAGGTCTCGATAGACAAGTTGAGAGTCCTCCAAGTAGGCGATCAGCTCAGCGGAAGATGTTGGTGCATTCCATTTGCTCCAGAGTTGCTTGTTTGGTCAATATAATTTAGATGTTTATTGTTTGGTATGACGGGGCTCTGTCCCAAACTTTATGACAATTATGTATCTTTAGAGGCTTGTAGACAGATGTCATGTACGTAAAAGATTGTATTGCCTTGTCGGCCCATGTTCAATATACCAGTGGTTATTTAGGTCTTAGAGGCCCATATGTCTTATGTATAAATTGGTATTACATGTTGTATTCTACCTATTCCACAACAGCCTCTCCGGCTCAGTTATCTATGCTAGTATGATACGAAAAGATACATTATGTTGGTACTCGGTTGAGTAAGGTACCAGGTGCCCGTCGCGGCCAATCGGTTTGGGTCGTGACAAAAATGGTATCAGAGAAGATCTGTCCTAGGGAGTATACAAGCCGTGTCTAGTAGAGTCTTGTTTATGGGTGTGTCGTGCACCACACTTATAAGCAGGAGGCTACAAGGAATTTAGGACCTTTACTCTTTCTTCTTACGGTATAGCTCGGTTGTAAGGATTCAAATTCCTAACTTCTATTTTATTCGTAATAAGACGATACCTACATCCAGAAAGACAGTTGGTAAGAGATTGAATGTGACTATGGAAGTGTTGAGTTAGAGGTACTCGATTTTTCATGATGCATATTATAAGTAAATATAAGGTCTTCAGTAGATCGAGTGTGTACTAAGATATGTAAGCCTCTTGATAAGGAGCCTTGAGGCAAGAATACCTATCCGCCTTTATGGTAGAAGACAATGATAGATTCAGAAGATAAATGCAAGTTTCAACAAGAAAAAGAAGCAAGATGAAGAAGGGTACGAGGCGCCCAGTTAATGAAGGTTAACAGTATTTACAATTTAGGCAGAGGAATATAAGCTTTTTGAGTTACATTCAACAGTAACAAAGGTATGTACAATTGGCTACGTTGATCTTAGTTATGATGGGAGCTAACAAATGTGGTTCAAGAGAAGGACGAGATATCAGGGTCCGGATGGGGTTAGAGTTACCTAAAATGGTGGATAAATTGTTTGCATTTGTTGACCTTTCTGAAGGATATTTAAATAATGCTAATATATCTCCTTGTGAGACACCCAGATGGTGCACTCTAAAATAGTACAACTAGATACGAGTACTACAAAAATAGGCACTGGAAGCCTAGAAGGGATAAATATTATCTTAGTGTGGCTCACGTCCCTAGTAGAGAGAGAATGTCAGGCAATCCGAAGAGCAAGTGGATGGAGAAAAGGGAGCTAAAAGTAAAAGAATACCTTGTTGAAGTTTTTAGAATAAAGTAATAGACAGAAATGTTAGCAGGGAAATAAGAAGAGAGTTAATGAAGCATTGAGTAAAATGTGGTACACGGATGACAACGGTAGATCAAAAGAAAAAGAGGTAGTATTACAGAGTCTATAGACAAGGGAAGTAAAATACAAGAGGTGACATGCCTTGAGGTAACAAAAGAGTATAGGTCATAAAGTCATATCCTCATTTCGAGAAATACGTTCGTAACTCTAATGTTATTACCAGAAGGATAAGTTAGACCCTAGAATAATAGAAATCAGCATGCATTGGTGAACAAGGTAAACTAGACATGAATTAGGGATTGAGTGATTTGATAATGGTCGACATCATGAGAATTTAAGATTGTGTTTCGGCAATTATAGAATGGATAACAGAAGAAGATTCATCAGAAATTCAAAGTATGGTCATTCAAGAAGACGCTTCCCTAAAGCAAGCAATGCGAGCAAAGTTAATCTTAAGAGACTGTATGTGCCAGTTACACTAACTGTCACCCTCGCAAGTAAAGGAATTTGTTATCCTTGGTACATAATGATTACCGCAAGGCGAGTAAGATCCATCAATGATGTGAAAAGACGCCAAAGATGAAGAGGTAAAACATTTATACATAGATTATCGTAGCACTAAATATTAGTACTTCCTTAAAGGGGTGGGGGGGATATGGATTGATGTGGAATTAAGTCAAAATTAAGTGGTTATAGTAATTATGGAATGGTAAAGTAGGAATGAGATTGCACTTATTCAAATCCTACATATATGCTACGACTCCAGAACATTATGCAAGTACAACACCGGGAAAAGGCTTAAACCTAAATACAGTAACCTAAAGAGGAAATGGTTGTGTAACAACAGTCTCACTACAAAATTGTATGCACTCCAAAAGAAAGTGGCACCTACCATGGCTAATGAACGGGAAGTAAAAGCAAAAGTAAAATTCGGGATCATGTGAGTTGCACGAAATTTCGGCCTGCATGGGAGTTAAGATAAGCTAAGTATGCACGCAACAAGGGGGGAGGAAGACCATAAAAAATGATTGCTTACATTTAAAAAAAGCTGAGAAGGAACGAAAAGAATTATTCGATCAATGATCCAGAGCTAGTTATGTTATGAACGCACTTAGGAGTTTGGAATATTATCCATGCAGCATATATGTTGACAATCATACAGCCGTAGAATATTCCGGTATAAGTTAAAAGAAAGAATTGAGCCCAGGTCATAGACAAAGGATTGAATTGTTAGAAGATTGTATCATGGATATTCTGTAGTGTCCATGAAGGGCTAAATAATAACTAACACCATGATCCGCATATCGGAAGATAACTTAAGCCTACATAAAGATTGATCAGAAGGAAGAGGAAACTAAAGATTTACATCAACTAAGTAAATTAGGAGTCTGCTTATTGGACCCAGGAAGTTATAGACATCATGATTGAGAACATTGCAAAATCACTCTTAACATCAGAGGTACAAAAGAGGTAGTACAACAACCATATTCTATAACGACTCTACAAGAAAGCTAGTTAGAAGAGTACCATCCTCACAAAAAGTTAGTATGAAGCTCCCACTAGATTGTGTATGCACTAGAGGTACAAGTATTGTAATAGAGCTTCAAGTTGTGGATATAAATTATATTTATGTGGAAGGGAGGTTATGAAAGAGATATAAGAAGGTGAGGAAATATTTTAAGGTAAGTAAGGCAAGGGTGGACGACGTACGAGATACTCAAATGCAAAAGTTGTGAATAGTCCATACTTCGGATAGAAGGCTAGAAGTGCTGGGATTCAGTATCGATATCAATAGCAGTGTCGCTATAACTTCCAGCCTATGGTTTCTAAGTACCGAGAGATCTAGCCAAGAGAGTAAAGAAGAGTTAGAGACGATGTGATGTCTCTCTTGATGTTCTAGAATAACATAAGGGAATCTATGGTGCAAGCAAGTTGAAGGAATGTTGTGAATAATATAAATAGATACGTAGAGGTCGCAAGCTAAAGTATAGTAAAGCGACGAGGTTTTATGACAGGAGTAAGTATGAAAAAGGGCGAGTAAGAAGGTGACGAAAATGGATAAGTCCTCGAGATTAAGCCCATGAAAACAAGAGGGATAATGGTTTCTCTAAGTTATAGAAAGTTCAGCATAGTCTGAATGAACTCAAAGGAATCTAAAGACTAGTAGCATCTAGAGTGGAATGAGGGTGTGATTGTGATAGATAAAGGATGACGTTTGGCCTTCGATTGAGTAATGACTTGAAGAGGATTTCATGACTTATATAGGATTAAAATACCCATGTAAGGTGAGTCAATTGGGATGCTATAAAATATGGTTATGAAAGTATAGTATCGCCCCAAGGTGAATCAATCTAATTACTCAAGATGTCCCTGATGAGACGTGAGCCCTAGCAACAGTGTGACACAAAAGATCAAGTCATCACTGGTAGATGATAGATTAACATTAAGGTGAATCAACAGTGGATGGACAAAAGTCACAAGGTATGAGGTGAGATTAGGCCGTCATTCTTAAGATGAACAAGTAATGAGGAGGCATTAAAGGACTTAGATTTATACATATGGGATAAGTAACGAAAGTAATCCAGAGTTCGGTAGCAGACCTCAGTAACGATCAATAGAAGTAAGAGTTATGGTATAGTAAGACCTACCTAGATGCAGTAAAGTTATATAGATGGATAAGCAGATCTATGAAATAAGGTATAACAATATTCGTAAGTTCGACAAAGTACCGAGCGAAAAACTTCAGTAGACCTATAGATGCCCAGAGAGGCATCCTATTAAGCCTTGTATATGTTTACAAAGTAAGGCCTAGAGATTGGCTAAAAGATGGAGGAAAAATAAGAGAAGAGTCACATAGGCACACTGACAAGGTCAGTATCGTAGAGGCTGTATGGTAGGAGTTAGCAACAGTTACGAGATTGGAAGGAATTCGATCACAGGTCATGGCATGGGAAAGAGGCCTAAAGGGGGGAATGCCCTAGCTTTTGGAGTTATTCACATAACAACTGTCTAAATGGCAAGGAGAGTATTAAGGTATTCACAAGAGCTATAAGTTATGAAAATGATAAGAGCATCAGTCAACATTCGAGGACGACTGTTCCAAAGGGGGTAATGATGTTACGCCCCGCAATATTACGATGATGTTACGTCCTGCAGTATTATTTTACAATGATGTTACACCTTGCAGTATTACATTACGATGATGTTACACTTCGCAGTATTAAATTACAACGATGTTACACCTTGTAGTATTGTACATTGAATTTATTGTAAGGTAATTGACATCAGTCCAAGGAAAAGATTATTTGCAAATTATAAGGATTATGCTATTTCAAGCAAGTGATGAGTAAATTCGTGAAGGTGAGAAGGGAATCAAGTCAAAGAAAATGAATTTTCGTCCAAGTTTGACATGTGGGATAAAATATGACCCGAGTTAAAATACTCGGTATTTATGAACTAGTGACATACAAGGTACCACATGACCACGATGGTGTGATGTATAAGGTATGTTAACATGAGTAGTATTTTAAGTAATTTGAGATAATTCTTAATTATATGGGTAATTGGTTAATGGGAGATTAACAAATTGATTAAGATAATTGGTGGTTAATTATAGGACAAAAACCCATAATGTGGCAGCAAACCCATCTAAGGATTGTGACTCATAAGTCACTACGATTATGTGGAAAGTTTTAAATAGCATGAATCATACTCATTAAATAAAGAAGAGACACATTTCATTAGCAATTTTATAAGTTGTGAATAGATCAAAACGTTAGCCATTTTCGTCAACTCCTACAAATTTTCAAATTCTCAATTTCAAGAACTCCAAGTCAGATTCTAACCCTTACATTAAGCAACGTGAATTCTTGCAACCAAAAGGAATCCAACGGGAATTTTTAACATCATAGAAATGTAAAATTTTGCGGTTCTAAAGAAGTACGGTGTAATCTTTTCCAAGAATATCATACTGATTTTTCCTACCCCAGGTATGTTAAGGCTATCCCTTCTTTCTTTTCGGCATGATTTATACGATATGAACGAAACAAGAAAATGCACAACTTCTATAAATGACTCTATTCATAAAAATACTAGAGATGCTGATGTTATTGATTCCTCATGTGTCATATTATCCGATCATCTTTACATGGGACTCAAAAATACGTAAGTTGGTAAAGTTTATTTTATGATATTAATCAGAGGCATAATGGTCTTATGACGTATCGAGAGATTTTATTAACATATTTTCACGTTCATTTAATGCATTTATATATGCACATTGACCCATGACCAGATGGCGTTATATACGCGTATATATATATGTATATGGGATATGGGAAAAGCTATGGCGTTATATACGCACCACTACCTGATCAGCGGGTATACGTTGATGATTTTGCCACAGGGGCCGAAATGATATGATGGGATGCTCTCAGAGGTTTGATGATGTTATGAACTCATGTACATATGCACGACATGACATTCATACATATATGCATGACACTAAAG
This sequence comes from Nicotiana knightiana, assembly GCA_005239525.1. Classification (NCBI taxonomy): domain Eukaryota; kingdom Viridiplantae; phylum Streptophyta; class Magnoliopsida; order Solanales; family Solanaceae; genus Nicotiana; species Nicotiana knightiana. The sequence continues at coordinate 34,146 of ML394176.1, read as the reverse complement.
TATTTCATGATTTACATAGTTATCCAGACTTACAGGTTGAGTCATTTACTCTATATTTCTTCCATGTCTTTTACGTACTTATTTATGTGCCTTACATACTCGGGACATTATTCGTACTGACGTCCCTATTGCCTAGGGATGTTGTGTTCATGCCCGCAGGTCTCGATAGACAGGTTGAGAGTCCTCCAAGTAGGCGATCAGCTCAGCGGAAGATGTTGGTGCACTCCATTTGCTCCGGAGTTTCTTGTTTGGTCAGTTTGATTTAGATGTGCATTGTTTGGTATGGCGGGGCTCTGTCCCAAACTTTATGAAAATTATGTATCCTTAGAGGCTTGTAGACAGATGTCATGTACGTAAAAGATTGTATGGCCTTGTCGTCCTATGTTCAGTATACCAGTGGTTATTTTGGGTTTAGAGGCCCATATGTCTTATGTATAAGTTGGTATTACATGTTGTATTCTACCTATTCCACAACAACCTCTCCGGCTCAGTTATCTATGCTAGTATGATACGAAAAGATACGTTATGTTGGTACTCGGTTGAGTAAGGTACCGAGTGCCCATCACTGTCCATCGGTTCGGGTCGTGACAAAAGTGGTATCAGACCAGTTCTGTCCTAGGGAGTGTACAAGCCGTGTCTAGTAGAGTTTTGTTTATGGGTATGTCGTGCACCACACTTATAAGCAGGAGGTTACATGGAATTTGGGACTGTCACTCTTTCTTCTTACTCTAGATTGTGTGGTAGATATCAGTTGTAAGAATTCAAATTCCTCGCTTCTATTTTATTCTTAATAAGACGATACCTACATCCAGAAAGACAATTGGTAAGATAATATGATTATGGAAGAGTTGAGTTAGAGGTACTCGATTTTTCATGATGCATATGATAAGTAAATATAAGGTCTTTAATAGATCGTGTGTGTACTAAGATGTGTAAGCCTCTTGATAAGGATCCTTGAGCCAAGAATACCTATGCACCTTTATGGTGGAAGAAAATGAAAGATTCAGAAGATAAATCCAAGTTTCAACAAGCAAAAGAAGCAAGATGAAGAAGGGTACAAGGCACCTAGTTAATGAAGGTTAACAATGTTTACAATTCAGGCAGAGGAATATAACCTTTTTGAGTTACATTCAACAGTAATAGAGGTATGCACGATTGGCTACGTTGATCTTAGTTATTCCCTATGGGAGCTAGCAGATATGGTTCAAGAGAAGGACTAGTAGTCGTAAGAGCTATGGGTTATGAGAATGATAAGTGCATCAGTCAACATTCGAGGACGAATGTTCCAAAGGGAGGAATGATGTTACATCCCGCATTTTCGTATGTTAAAGTTTCGTCGTAAGTTAATCGATGTAAGTTCGGGAATGAGATTATAAGCATTATGCTATTTCAAACAAATGATGAGTAAACTCGTGAAAGTGAGAGGGGAAGCAAGTCAAAGAAAATGAATTTTCGTCCAAGTTTGACATGTTGGGATAAAATACGGCCCGAGCTAAAATACTCGGTATTTATGGACTAGTTCCATTCAAGGTACCACATGACCATGATAGTAATGTGTATAAGATATGTGAAAAGTGAGTAGTATTTTAAGTAGGTGAAAATAATTTTTAATTATGTAGGTAATAGATTAATTATTAGGTAATGGAATATTACCTAGTTAATTAATAATTAATGGTGGATTGATTGTAGTCTTTTGATAAAGACTAAAGCAAAAAACGTGGCAGCCCTTTGAAATACATTAAGTGACTCATAACTTGGAAGGCAAGGTGGCCATTTAAGTGTCATGTGTATGACACTTCCGTAGGATATCTAGAGTTTGGCCTTAATCTCAAATCCAAACAATTCCAATAAAGTTTGGAAATCCGTAAGCATACCTATGATCCCTTGGATTATTTCAAGTTAATCTCAAATCCAAAACAATTCTAATAAAGTTCGGAATTCCGTAAGCATACCCATGATCCCTTGGATTATTTCAAGTTAAATCTCAAATCTAAACAATTCCAGTAAAGTTTTGAATTCCGTAAGCATACACATGATCCCTCTGATAATTTCAAGTTAATCTCAAATCCAACAAGAACAATTCCAACGATATTTCTTAGCACCATAGCAACGTGAGATTTTGCGATTCTAAAGGAGTATGGTGCAATCTTTTCCAAGAATATCATACGGATTTTCTCTCTACTCTAGGTATGTTAATGTTATCCCTTCTTTCTTTTGGCATGATCTATACGACACAAGCGAAACGAGAAAATGCACAACTTTCATAAATTATTCTATTCGTAGAATTGCTAGAGATGTATATATTCTTATTTTCCCATGTGTCATATTATTCTATCATCTGTTCACGGGTCTCAAAAATACGTAAGTTGGTAAAGTTTATTTCAGGATATTAATCAGAGGCACAATGGTCCTATGACGTATCGAGAGATTTCATTAACGTATTTCATGCATTTATACATGCACATTGACCCATGACCGGATGGTGTTATATGTATGTATGTATGTATGTATGTATGTATGTATGTATGTATGTATGTATGTATGTATGTATGTACGTATGTACGTACGTACGTACGTACGTATGTATGTATGTATGTATGTATGTATGTATGTAAAAGGTTATATCATTATATACGCACCACCACCACCTGATCAGCTGGTATACGTTGATGATTTTGCCCACAGTGGCCGAGATAATATGATGGGATGCCCTCAGAGGCTTGATGATGTTATGAACACATGTACCTACGCACGACATGACATTCATATGCATATGCATGACACTATGAGTATTTCATGATTTACAGAGTTATTCAGACTTACATCTCGAGTCTTTTGCTCCATGTTTCTCTCATGTCTATTAGTTACTGGTTTTCATTCCTTACATACTCGGTACATTATTTATATTGACGTCCCTTTTTGCCCGGGGACACTGTGTTTCATGCCCGCAGGTCCCGATAGACAGGTCAAGATCCCTCCAAGTAAGCTATCAACTCCGCGAAAGATGTTGGCGCGCTCCATTTGCTTCGGAGTTGCTTGTTTGATTAGTATGATTTAGACATGTAGTATTTGGTATGGCGGGACTTTGTCCCGACCTTTATGAAAATTATGTATTCTTAGAAGTTTGTAAACAAATGTCATGTACGTAAAAGATTGTATGGCCTTGTCGGCCTATGTTCAGTATACGAGTGGTTATTTTGGTCTTATATGCCCGTATGTCTTATGTATAAGTTGGTATCACATGTTGTATTCTACTTATCTTATAGTATCCTTCCGGATTAGTTATCTATGATAGTATGACATGAAAAGATACGTTATGTTGGTACTCGGTTAAGTAAGGTATCAGGTACCCGTCGTGGCCCATTTTTAATTTTGTGTTCATTGCACAAAAGTAACTTTTCTTCTTTTTGTTATGTATGTAATAATCATTCAACTTTGTGTTCATTATCCAAAAATCACTTTTCTTTCTTTTTGTTACACAAAAATTATTTTACTTTGCTCTATTTCTCACAAAAGTCACCTTGACCAGATTTTATAATACTTTTACTTGAAAAGTCTATTATGTCCTTGACATTATAAATCCTCTCATTTACATAAATGAGAAGATTTATAATGTCAAGGACAAAATAGACTTTTCAAGTGAAAGATTTGTAAAACCTGGTCAAAGTTATTATTGTGATAACTAGAGCTTAGTAAAATTATTTTTGTGTAACTAAAGAAAGAAAAGTGAATTTTGGACAATGAACAAAGTTGAATGACTTTTATGTAATAAAAGAAAAAAAGACTTTTGAGTAATGAACACAAAGTTGAATGACCATCCATAAAATTTACTCTTTATAATTTTCTCCATATGAATATGTTGAATAAAGTAGAATTATTTATTTTTGACAAGAGAAGCACGGAAAAAAATGGGCTCAATGATTTCTAGTTTCTATTAAACTATATATTGGTTTCATTGATTATCAATTTAACACATAACGATCTAACTCTTTAATTAATGGAAAAGGTATAAACCTGTAATAAGCAATTTGACATGAATTGATTTGTCAATATGTAACGACCCGACCGGTCATTTTGAGAATTTAAGCTCCGTTCGGTGGCATAAGGTCTTGAATAGCCTCACATTGTGTATATTGACCTGCGTGCATGGTTAGATTCAGTTACCGAATGATCCGGAGTCAAATTGAAAGGAAAATTTCAGTTTTGGAAGCTTAAACGATGGAAGTTGACCATAGGTTTGACTTTTGTGTAAACGGCCTCAGAATGAGTTTTGAGTGATGTCAACAGCTTCGTATGGTGATTTTGGACATAGGTGCGCGGCCGGAATTGGTTTTGGAGGTCCGTAGAGTAATTTGAGGTAATTCGGCGAAAGTTGAAAAATGGAGCAGTTTGACCACAGTTGACTTTTTGATTTATCGGGGTCGGAATGAAATTTCGAGAGTTGGAGTAGCTCCGGGATGTCAATTGGGACTTGTCTGCAAAATTCGGCGTCATTTAGGGTTGAATTGATAGGTTTCAGCACGAGTTTTGATGTTAGAAAATTCATAAGTTCGATTCATGATGTGATTCTTCGTTTTGTCATTATTTGATGTGATTCGAGATCTCGAGCGAGTCCGTGTTAGGTTATATGACTTGTTTGTGGGATTAGACGGGGTCCCGGGGGCCTCAGGTGTGTTTCAAATGGGCTTCGGGTCAAATGCGAACGCAGTGAAGGAAGGACTGGGCGGGTCAGGGAAACACTATTATCCACTGTTGATTCTGTCTTCTGGTTTTCTTCTATGCGATCACATAGTCGTAGACGCGATCGCATAGTGTTTCCCTGACCCACCCAATCCTTCCTTCACCGCGTTCGCATAGATACGTTCGCGATCGCGAAAGTCTACTTTCTCCTTCTTCGCGTTCACATCTACACCATCGCATTCGCACAATAGAAAATAGGGTTGAGGGAAGATGGCTTTTCCTTCTTTACGTACGCGTAGGAGCCTCTGCGTTCGCGTAGCTTTCCTGTTCTTCTTCTCCCCGTCCGCATTCCCACTGTCTCGTTCGCGATGCACAACTAGACAGTAGCCATTTTCTCCCTTATATGCGATCACATCTATTCTTCTGCGATCGCATAGCACCATTTTTCCCAGTAAATATTTTCCTTTACGCGATCGCATCTACACTCATGCGATCGCGATGCTTGAAAGTCTGGGCAGACAAAATATAATTCAAAATCGAGGGTTTCACCATTTTTATCACATTGTGACTTCTAGAGCTCGTTTCTTGACGATTTTTAATGGGGTTTTCATGAATTTCGATTGGGTAAGTGTTCTTCAACAAGAATTAAATATATTCCATGATTTTATATTTCTTTCCATCATTTAATTTGTGTTTTGAGTTGAGGAAAATGTTGGTTTGAAAGAAAAATTCTAAAATGAAAAATCGTGATTTGAGGGACTAAATGGTATCGGTTTGATAAATTTTGTATGGTTGAACTCGTATCAGAATGAGTATTCGAATTTGTTAAAATTTGATGGGTTCCGAGGTGCGGGCCTGGGGGTAAACTTTTTGGTTGATTTTTATATTTTTGTAAAGATTTAAACTTTATTACCGAAATAGTTCCTTACAAATTTTATGTGTGTTTTGAAGTTGATCTAGTTGATTTTGAGCCTTTCGAAAGTCTTTTTGCCCGAGAAGTCCATTTTAGAGTACCAGGTTGTCGTCTTCGAGGTAAGTATCTTGCCTAACCTTGTGTGGGAGAACTACCCCTTAGGATTTGAATCTTCTATGTTGATTGTAGCCCGTGTACGCGAGGTGACGAGTGCGTACTCGGATTTATTTGTAGGACGTTGACCTTTTAGGATTCTTAGGTCCTTATTTATTCACTGTGTATGAAGTTGTAATCGTTATGACTGAGTTCTTAATTGCTAGTTTCATCTCTTCCTGCGTAAATTCGGATTTCTTGCTTTTAGATTCTCTCTGTTGTTCATGTGATCTTAATTGACTTAACTAAAGATCCTACCCTTCTACTGTCATACTATATTGTTACTCATAAAGTGCCTAGTTAATTGAAATTAGTATTATGTCACCCTATAATTGTCTAGCATTAATTGGAGTTATTATTCTTATCTTTGCGGTTACTCTTACTTGAACGGTTGAAAACCTCTCGAAATTTGCTAAATCTTAAAAAAGAATTTGGATAGCCTATATCTTAGCCGACTTGCTTTTACTTGGAACTAACTGACTTATGTTGACCTCTTATTGTTGACTTGAATATATTAGATTCGTTGTTACCTCTTGTTTCTCTCTGGTTAAGTTGTTTTCTTTTCGCTTGGTATTTCTCTTCAGTGATTATTCCGTGTGAACGAGTATTCATACGTTGGTCTCAAGCGTGCCCGTGAGTCATATATTGTAACTGACATGATCTTTCATTGAGCACTACTTAGGCTTAACTTGATAATTTCTATGTTAATAGTAGTTCCTTGGTATTGCCTACTGCTGAGTATTTGTTCAAGTTGAGGTTTATTTTGTGAAGCTAATTAATTAAGCGAGATATGTTATAGGTATTTTCCCTTGCCGGGATGATATTGTTTCCATTGTTGACTCCCTTGCCGGGATAGTATGGTTTCTGTTGTTGTTTATGATGTTGGTTTCTCTTGTCAGAATGCTATCATTTCTTTTGTTTGGGTGAGAAAGAGTGTAAAGCACTAAGGGTGATGTCGTGCCATTGTTTATATTCATTATCATGTGAGGAAAGAGTGTAAAACACAAAGGGTGATGCCGTGCCATTGTTTATATTCATTATCATGTGAGGAAAGAGTGTAAAACACAAAGGGTGATGCCGTGCCATTGTTTATATTCATTATCATGTGAGGAAAGAGTGTAAAGCACGAAGGGTGATGTCGTGCCATGATTTATATTCATTATCATGTGAGGAAGAGTGTAAAGCACGAATGGTGATGCCGTGCCATATTATTGAGAGTAAAAGCACGAAGGGTGATACCGTGCGTGATATTGTGAGTGAGTGCTAATGCACGAAAGGTGATGCCGTGCCATATTATTGTGAGTTCATGGCACGAAGGGTGTTTCCGTGCAGGTGAGGACGAGGGACATGCATTATGATGTGATATATGTTTCCCCGTGTAATATTGTGCCTTTACTTCGAGCTATTATTGTTGTACTTACATATTTGGTATGACTTATTGTTATTGTCCTGTACTTGACTTTTATCTCAATTGTTGTTGCATTGACCATGTCTTTTACTTGCCGTATCTGTCGATTTCTATGGGAAGGACGAGAGTAAAAGCATGAAGGGTGATGTCGTGCACTTGTTCTATCGAAAATTAAGTTTGAAATACATTTATTGGGAAAGTATATTTTAAAAACGCTTATCTTGAAGAAATTACATTTAAAGACTTTCCTTCTGTAAAGTATATATACGTATTCGGAGGAAGTACCTTTCAAAAGAAGTTTCCTATTTTGAAACGAATATATTTAAGGTCTTTAATATAAACTGGTGGGTGAAAGGTTATATTCGAAGGTTTGATTAAATTGTTGGAGTTATTGGCTAAGGTCAGAGGTGGAGATTATCGCAGTGCTGAGTTACTAGTTGTTCTTACTATATTGTGGATTTCGGGTTTTGGCTGTTCCTGTGTAATATTATGATATTCCGTCGATTTATTACTGTTTTTCCTCTCGCATTACATTGTTATGTAGTTAATTATATTGTGTAATCTTTATACAGATGTCATATTCCGTCATTTTCTATATTTACGTCTGTTTGTTTTATTAGACCAGTGGGTGTCTTGACTAGTCCTCGTCACTACTTCACCGAGGTTAGTCTTGATACTTACTAGGCACCGCTGTGGTGTGCTCATACTACTCTTCTGCGCATTTTGTTCAGATTCCAGGAGTTGCATAGTCGGCCGATTGATAGATTGCAGCGCGGTTGCTGTTGTGGAGACTCGAGGTAAAATCGCTTCAGCGTTCGCAGTTCCGGAGTCACCATCTTATGTTTCTGTTGCACTATTGTACTTATTTCTGAACAATGGTATTTTTAGGAGTTTTAGCGTAGTTTCCTTAAAGCTTATGACTTATACTTACCGGGTTCTGAAAAGAAGTGTAAATTGTTGAGATTTAATTCAAAAAGCACATAAACTATTCTTATATTATAATTGATTGTTAATAATAAGCTTCCTTAGTCCTTAAGACTAGGTGCCGTCACGATACCCAACAAAGGAAAAATCGGCTCGTGACACAATATGAATAGAATATGTTGTATTAGGGGTCGTTTGGTTTGAACACGACTTATGCCGGGATAAGTTATGTTGGGATTAGATGTGCTGAGATTATTTTTTATCCACCGTTTGGTATGTTGTATTAAATATGACAATGCATAATTTGTAAGAAGAATGTATAGGTTATACTGATGCTAATTACCCCACCCTCTATAAGGTATAAGTTATCCCGGTGTTAATTTTAATCCTGAGATAACTTATATCTGGTTTGCTAACCAAACGAAATATTAAAGTGGTATTAAATTTTTATACCAACACTATACCTTCTTATACCTCATACCAAACGATCCCTTAATGCATTGGGTTGTAGGTAGTACTCCCTCCGGTCCACAATAAATGACCAATTTGCTTTTTTATTTTGGTCCAAAATAAGTGTTCATTTATATAATCAAGAAAGAATTCAATTTTTTTTTACAAAATAACACTTATGTACATATTCCTAAAAAAATTTCTTACTTCTCACATTAAATATTTAATTAAGGGTAGTTTAGTCATACTAAGTATTTTTATATAAAATTTAATATTTTCTTAATGTGCGTGCTAAAAATAAATTGATCAATTATTATGGACCGGACGGAGGGAGTAAGAGAGGCGCAGAAGCTATTGATGGTTTACGGTGGTGCCAGAATGCTGGTCGATCACCATTAAATAATACTATTAATTTTGGAACAAATAATATAAATCAAAAGTTTGAATAAAGCATGCACCTGGAGTTTCAATTTGGGGAAAGTTCTGTTCAATTGGAAAAAAAATGACGTACTAATGCTGGTGTCACCAAATGGACGTCAGGTACCACAATTCAATCAACGACATAATTACTACAGTAGAAACATTTTCAGTTTTTGGACCGTTTGTTGAAAGTCAATGCAATGATTATCAGTTATCACGAACGAGGTCCCTAGGTCGTCTTCCTCGTAATTGTTTCTTCGACTTATAATCTTCGTCGTTTGCATCCTCTCAAACGTCACTTGTTCTTTTAAACAGAAATGCTTACTTCGAGAACAGATTCTATTGTATAGTCGTTCTCAAGATAAATATACAGTGATAAATATATCTATCTCATATAAAATAGTTAAAAAGCTCGCGTTCCATTAAGTGTATAAATTGAGATTTAGTAAAAGTAAGAATGCCGCTCAAACTTCAAAGACCACGACCCCGTTGACGAATAGAATATTTAAACAGGATCGGTGACTTTCATTTGATCGAAGGGCTTCTTTCGCCTTTCAGGTCTTTGTCGCGTCTTGTTGGGCATTTAGGAATACAAAGATTCTTTAATTAGTTAATCTTAATACCGATTTTTATTGAATCCGCATTTCCTAAGGAGGCCTGGTCAATCAGATGATTTTGTCTGGTTAAAAGTAGTCAACCAACTTCTTTCACTCAAGCAACACTCTAACGAAAGAATAAGCAAGAGGAATGAGTTGTCCAACGGACAACGAAGTGTATCGATCCTCCCCGAACTCTTATCTTTTTAGTGTGTGAATAGGTATATAAATAGTTTCTGGCGTGAACTAAAAGTAAAAAAACCCTAATTGTTACCGGGAGTCCAATAGAGTGTTGATGGTTTTGCTTTGGGGTGTTAAATGGTCGGGTTGGTTCAATTTTGGACGGATCAAAATCGGTTGAGTCCCGACACGCCCAAAAGTTACGTTGACTAAGATGAGTTGAGTTAAGATGGACTAAAATATGTGTCATAGCACAAACCGCCGAACTCTTATTAATTTTTAGTTGATATATGTTATTTTCTTATTAATCGTATAATTACTAAATAAGACTTTAAAAAGAATAAGATTAAAATTGAAGTTAAAATATTATCAAAATTTACTTAGTTTCAAACTAAATATAGACATGTTTACAATTATACATCATGTTTCTCATTTTTCATTTATTGAACCAAACAAAATACTAATGTTAAATAAATTTAAAGATTATTAATCCTCCTATGTATTACTATAGAGCTCCAAGTTGAGAATTAGGTATACTATGAAAAACAATGACGTATTAGTGCTGGTGTCACCATAAACAACGTTAGTTGTGACAATTCATAGAATTAACGAAAGATATTACAAATGTCCATATAACCATTTTGTTTTTTTAAAAATTGTTTTGGTGAAAGTCAATCCACTAAATCAGTAATAATATCAAGTGTGAAGTGGAATATATGTCTTCTTCGTAATTGTCATGTCGGCTTATAATTTTCGTCTTTTGCATCCTACAAGAAATGTTAGGAAAACTTTATTTTCCAACAACCAATAACTTTAGGAGCAAGACAAATTGATGAACTAATTAATAACTTTTGCGGGTCGACCCGATCCAATAGCATTTTTCCAGCATTTTAGAAAATAAAGTATCATTCTAATGCTATTAACTTTTAGATGGAAAATAATCGTTCGCCTATAAAAACTCGTATTTTATTGGCATACACAATTCTCTCAAAATTAATTTTTTTTATTTTCATTTTCATTTATGGTATTTAAATTGAATGGAAAACAAAGTATAACTTTAATTGAATATTACATTTTCATGAAAAAGTCACATTATATTCATGTATAAACTCCTTCTCAATCATAATAAGTAAACATAAAAACCTAAATAGCGGAAAAGCGTTTTAAGAGTACTAAATAATCCATTTTCATTTACTGCATAGTTGTCGAAGTTGAATAATATTTTATTTCGTACATATAAAATTGTAAAGTTTTGTAAAAACAGACAAGACAACACATATTATTCTATTTATAATACCAATACCAATAGAATGAGATCTCTTAGCAACCAAACCATAAGGTTTGTGGTGGGATCAATAAGATTCCCTTATTCTTAACTAGAAAGTTCAAATTCAAGTTTCGGGAATAAACATTGTATTCACCTTTAATAGATCTTACGCGGCCCGAATCTGAGGCTACAGTATGAATATTAAACATCAATTAGGAAATAACAACCATCAAAGGATGTGATGCACGTGATGTGACTGCTCCCTTCTTAATCAAATGTTTCGAGTTCGAGCACCGGGTATGAAAAAATCTTTGGTAGAAAACACTACCCTCAAATGGGTTACCCGCCCGAATCCGGATATGGTCGGACAGATACCGGACACCGAATGAAAAAAAAAAAAAAATAATAATTGAAAAACAACAAAAATGGTAGGCAGCCAAGCAGATAAATGGGAGTGCCTCGTGGCGTAGTGGATAAGAAATTAAGCATTGTCTTAAGTCAATAGCCACTTTATCAACGCAAATTGTGACACATTATTCTTTAATATAAAGAACGTGGTAGGTTAACTTAAATAAAAAAATAAGTTTGGTCAAATTAAACGAATACATAAATGGATTCATCATGTGTTAAGTGTTAGGTATCTGTTCAACCAATTTGGTCCGATCGACATGTTTTTTCTTCTAATAAATACTACTATATACTAATAATAAACAGCTCATGATTTTATCTATTAATTTGAGATGTCGGAAACGCGAAACCTGTTGCAAAGTTGATTTTTTTAATCATTTCTACCTTAAAATATGATTTTCATTTGTACCCAAAATAAATACTAATAAAAAATATGGAAAATTTCCAATCTTGCTAGTAGTAGCTACTTAAGACTTTAATTAGAGAAAAGAATTAACCTAAAATAAATAAAATTGAAATGGACACACTGTCTATAACATTACATATTGTGATGATGTCACCAAATGTAGTGGTTGGTGTGACAATTAAGTGGGTCTTTGGACATAAGAATTGTAAAATTCCAAAAAAGGTTAAAAATATTTTTCAACTCAAAATGGTATTTGAAATTTTTAGAGTTGTGTTTGGATATGAATATAATTTTGGATTGTTTTTAAAGTTTTGTGAGTTGAAATTTTGAAAAACAACCTTTTAGAGCTTTTTAAATTTTCGAAATTTTTTAAAATGCATGTTCAAGTAAAAATTGGAATTTTTATGAATAAATACTGATTTAAAAAAAAGAAAAAAAATTCTTATGTCCAAACGGGCTCTAAGTTAACGAGAGATATTTTTACAATGCAGCATCAAATTCTTACTTTTAATAGTAGGTTCTTTATGAAAGTCAATCTACTTGATTATAATTATTGGGTGCCTGGTCTTTTTCTTCATTTTTATTTTTGTCCCAAAACTTCTTGTCTTTTATCATCCTTGTTTAGATGTTTCAAATTTTGATTTTCATTGTGCTATTAAAATATGTTTTTTTCTCTCGAATTAGCATGTGCGAGATACTTTTTTTTTTTTTTACACATTTACATTTTTTTTATACTCTAGGTCCTAGGCATCTTCATTAAGCATGCTAATGATAATGAAAACTTCGAACAGTTCTTTTTGAGCAAACATGATTTATATAGCTAATACGATCACATATTATTTAGTACATCACAACATGTGTCTGGTCGGGCACATTCATTACCTAAGCTTGCTAAGGAGTTACAAGCATTTAAAGTTAGATACTTAATACAAAATAAAGCATTGTTCTTGTCTACCATTACATAATCTTCCACATTTTTTGGTGGGATTACAAAAACTAATCTTCTTTTCTTCGAATCGAATGATAGTTGCCCAGCTTTGCCATGGAGTGTGCCACTTTGTTTCCTTCCCGAAAGCTATGCCTGAGGAGGGTCCCCTTCTCGTGGTGCATTAACAACCTGCATTTGGTAATTAGAGAATCCTAGATTTTGTTTCCATTGAAAATTGCATGTATTGCCTCCGCACAATCCGTCTCAATCTCCAATGGAAAAGTATTCCATCCGTGTGCTACTCTTAGCCCTTCTTTAATTGCTTTTAATTCTCCTTCTACTGCCCCTCTTAGGTTTATGTTCTTGTGGAAGCCCACTATCTAATCTCCTTCTACATTTCGAATGGATCCCCCAATCCTGCCTCGTTGGGACCTATAACTAGCATCCACATTTAATTTGTACCACCTTGATTGTGGTTTTAGCCAACGAACTTTTTTTTGATTTTTTCTATAGGCAACGGATTGTGAGTGGCGAGTAGCTTGAATTGAACTGCTTGTTGTAGAATATGGCTTGTATTAAGGTAAGAAGATGTATTATTTTGATTGTTGTTATTTCTGTTGGTCCAGATACCCCACATGGCAAAGGGGAGGAAGAATTCTCAATCAATTAAATGATTGGGTAGGGTGATTGTTTCATTTCGTAATTGTATAAGCCAGTGTTCACCCCTTTGAATGTTTATGTGTATTCCACCTATGCTATTCCAAAAATATTTAGCAGGGAAACAGTCCAGGAATATATGAGCAGTGGATTCCACTTGATTTGAATTACATATAGGGAAGTGTGGGCTTATGTTCATGCCTATCCTAGATAGGTAATATCTGCATGAAATTCGATTATGTAGGCATTTTCATATTAGAAATTTAATCTTGTTTGGGCAGTGTAATGCACATATCCAATCAAAATCATCCCGAGTTTGAGTAATAGTTTCTATTAGTGTGTAACAACTCTTTGTAGTATGGAATCTAGGGACCAGAGGTCCTTTCCTTCGTATTTTTGTGTTAGTAATAATTTTTTGTAGTTCTTCAGGGATTTCCATTGATACTTTATTGAAGTCCCAGTTTTTATTTGAGTATATGTCTCTTAATTTAAGGTTATATTGATTGGGTGATAGAGGTCCTTGAATTATGCTATGTAGATTATGGGAATGTAGAAACCACTTTTGGTTCCATATGTTAATATTAGAGTTGATATGAGGAGACCAAGTAATTCCTTTAGAACACACCTCCCATCCCTTAGTTAAAGCTTTCTAGATCAGAGAATTTTTATTATGACTCAGTCCTAACCCACATCTGTTGAAGATTAAACATGCCCGTGGGGTGGTTGAGTGTGTTAGTAACCTCCATGTTAAGCTAGCTAAGATGGATAATTTTTTTTGCATGAGCATTATGGAGACCCAACCCCCCCTTGCTTTTGGTTTGCAAATGTTAGTCCAATTACTAAGTGAAGTTTCTTTTTCTCTTCGCAAGAGCCCCAAATGAAGTCCCGCTGTATTTTGTCAATATTATTGCGGGTTTTTACTGGAAGTAGTGTGTATTGCATATAATAATTAGAGATGGTATTTAGGCAAGAGTGTACCAGAGTTACTCATCCTGCCATATTTATGAATCTCATTTTCCATATTGCTAGTCTAGATTTCATTTTGTCAAGGATAAAGTTGTAGTCATTATGTCTTGGATTTTTGTTAAGAATTGAGAAACCCAGGTAATTTCCAAATTTTTTACTAGTCTTGAAACCCAATGTGTTGGAGATAAAGGTGGTTGTATTGGGAGGACAATTAGTTGAGAAAATTATTTTTGATTTTAAATGATTTATTTTTTACCACTAAGGGAGCAAAAAGTATCCAATCCTAGCTTTATGGTTTGACATGATTTATTGTTTGCCCTAGCCATAAAGGTGAGGTCATCCGCAAAGAAGAGGTGGGTAAAATTTAGATTTGTTCTCCCTAGAGTAATTGGATCCCACTGCTTAGTGTCTACTTGATGATTTATATATTTAGATAACATTTCGAGGCACAAGATGAAGATGTAAGGAGATAACGGATCCCCTTGTCTAATACCTGTACTAGGTTCAAAATAAGGTGTTGTTGATCCATTGACTAAGACTGAAATAGAGGTAGTTGAGATGCAACTACGTATAAGATTTGTAAAAATTAGAGGGAAGTTAAAAAACCTTAGTGTGTGACATACAAATGACCACTCAAGCCGGTCAAAAGCTTTTTCCAAATCAATTTTAATCAACATGTGTCCTACTTTATCTTTGACTTTTGCTAGACTGTTGACTAATTCCTGAATAATAATTGCATTATCCGATGCTCGCATGTTTTTCATAAAACTAGCTTGGTAGGGACTAATTAGTTTATCCAAAAAAGGCTTCAGTCTATTGGCAAGTACTTTTGTAATTAGTTTGTAGGTTGTGTTGCATAATCCAATAGGGCGAAAGTTTTTGATGTCATTTGCATTTTGAATTTTGGGAATTAGACAAATATATATTTTTTTGATTTCATTGGGAATTGTCTCATTTT
This sequence comes from Nicotiana knightiana, assembly GCA_005239525.1. Taxonomy (NCBI): domain Eukaryota; kingdom Viridiplantae; phylum Streptophyta; class Magnoliopsida; order Solanales; family Solanaceae; genus Nicotiana; species Nicotiana knightiana. Next base: position 18,832 of record ML394176.1, on the reverse strand, counting down.
TAAAAATTGAATGACAGTATTTAGTAACTGACTGGCCTACTATGTCCCAATATCTTTGATAAAAAAAAGGGTATAGACCATCGGGACCTGGTGCTTTAAACGGCTTAAAAGAAAAAGTTGCATTTTTAATTTCCATATCACTTAATGGATCATCTAACGAAATTAAATCAAGATTATTTGCCTTTGATGAATTCCTCCCTAACCCTTTCTGGGTAGCTAGGTTATGCGATGTGGTGTAGATGTTTTTGAAGTAAGTTGTTACATGATTCAAGATCAAGTCGTGGTCATTAATCTAGTTGCCTTCATTATCTTTGAAATAATTTATTTTATTTCTCCTTCTTCTGTTTGTTGCTGTTATGTGGAAATACCTAGTGTTTGCATCTCCTTCATTAAGCCAATTTATCCTAGATCTTAGTTTCCAATAGTCATCTTCAATTCGGAGGATGTCATTATATTCTTTTTTAAGAGATTCATCCAGTTGTTGAAGAAAATTACTATAGGGATAATGTATGGAATTTTGGATGCCCCTAAGTCTAGCAATTAATCTTCTTTTTTTCCCTATTATATCACCAAATGTTGTATGTTTCCATCTTTTGACATTTTCTATAAAAGAGGTACTGGCCCTAGTGTAATCAATTGGTGTCCAGTGTTGTTTTACCAGTTTTGGGAATTCATGGTGTTTGCACCAGAATGTCTCAAGTCTAAAATGTTGTGTGTGATGTTTCCTAGTTCTTGGAATTAATTCGACTAGGATAGGATTATGGTCCAAATGAGTCTTAGGGAGGTGGATTATTGAGTAATTAGGAAATATGTCACACCATTTATCATTTCCCAAATCCTTATCTAACCTTTCCATTATAAGGCCCCTATTTTTACGTCTATTATTTGACCAAGTATACTTACATCCTTTAAACCTCAGATCCATTAGTTGACAATTTTCTAGTTTTTTTTGCAAGAATTCTACCAGGGTATTATTAACCCGTCTCCCTCCAAACTTATCTTGTTGACCTAGTAAATCATTGAAGTCCCCCCCTTACTAACCATGGACCATGATAAGTGTTAGCCATATTTTCTAAATTATGCCACATATTGTTTCTACATTGATAGTTAGTGCTAGCATATATTGAAGAAAAAAGCCAAGTTTTTTGAATAGGTCTTACCTCAATAGTAGCATGGATTTCATTGTTCCTACGTATGAAATTGTGAACTGTAACCACCTCATGCTTCCACATCACCACAATGCCCCCAGCTTGGCCCTCTGCTGGCGCCTCAATGAGCTCCGAGAATCAAAGTCATCCAACCATTGTTCATGATCCACCATCCTAGTCTCCAGTAGTGTGACCATGCATGACCTATGAGTATCTATCATCTCTCTAAAGTTTCTCCTGAAATTATCATTATGTCCCCCCTTATGTTCCAGATTATCATATTGGTTAGTCTATTCATGGCTTGATTGATGGTTTGGTTCTGAGGCTCTCCATTTTCCCTTATCCCTCCTAGAAATATCAGATTCCTCCTCAATGAGGGTACAAGTATTATTGCCCTGTTGCCCACTGTTGGGTCCTGTGGAGGCCTGATATCCATCGAGAATTTGTAAAGTGCTAGGGGCAATTGAGTACGTACCTCTTCTCCTGCCTCTCCGTAAAGAGATAAACTTTTACCTCGTTTAGGTTTGAGAAGCCTTGCACTTGCATTAAGTTGAGGTTGAACATTTCTTCTACCTCTTCTTCCATTTCTTCCCCCTCTGGAGGTTGGTCCTGCATTGCCTGGTGTGCTGCCTGCGTCTGCATGGCTTGTGCTGGGGATGGTGGTGCTGCCTGCTCTTGCATGGCATGGGGTGGGGATGGTGGTGCATGGGCAGCTTCCTGATTCGACCCTTGTTCCTGGGAATGTTGTGTGGTATCCCATGGAAGGAATATTGGATTCATCACTGTCAAGATGTCTGGGGGATAGAAAGGTAGATTTGGGACTAGACTCTATGGTTGTATCGGATTGAAGTGGGGGTACATATACCACTCGTCCCTCATTGTGTTGACAAAGTTTTGGTTCAGAGATGGGGATAGAGGTTGAAGGACATTGTTCAACCAAGTTTGATTCCAGTAGTTGCTCATTGCTATTCGCATCCCCTCTGTGACCAGTTGAGCTAGATATTGGGTATTTTGCAAGATCACTATTGTGTCTTGACCATTCAGTTGGATATTGAATGAGATGGCATGGCCTATGAGCCCCATCTCCATCCACGAGAGTGGTTGGTAGTCCTGAGGTTGTGGTGGTTGTATAAAGACTATTTGAGGTAGTAGTGATGGAGGAGGAACTGATTGGTCTTCCATATGGTTTACTTGTGGTTGTCGAAGGAGTTGGAGGAGTCTGTGTCTTCTCCTTAGTGAGTAAGGAATGCGTGGCATTGTTCCTAGGTTTAGTGTTATTTAGTGGAGAAGGAGTGTTTGTGAGAGCTTGTTCTTCTAGAGCAAGCAATTGATTTTGTGTAGAGGTAATGATTGGGAGAGCTAGTTGCATGTGTTGGGAGTGTTCAGTTATGATTTTTATAGGTTCCAATTCAGATTTTGTAGGTTTGTTATCGTGTGTGGTTGTGCTTGCCATTTGTCGTGTGGTTGTAGAAGTTGCTGACAATTGGCTTGCATGATTTGAGGGATAAGTAGCGTTAGTTTGATCCTTGGGGTTAGTAAGATTTTGTAAATCTTTTATAACATGTTCATTGGTCTTGTTTTGGGAGAGAGTATCATTACGTGTAGGATTAGTGTTTAGATTAGGATTCGTGATAGTATTTGACACTTCAATTTGCATGTCACAATTTTCCGGGCTTTTTTGGTTGGACACGACATTGGTGTACCTATCATTTTCTCTAATTGTTAAGTCCACGTGTGACTGTGCATGGCAGTGTGTTTTTTGATTTTTTTAATCAATTTTTTATTATTTTTTAAAACCATTTGCTCATGTTCCAGGGTGGTAAAATGGTTTTGAAGAGGAATTCTAGAATTACTTTCACTGTGAGTTATAGGCTTCGTTGTTTGGTGATCATTGTGCTTTTAGGTGTTATTATCAATGAGATCATTATATTGTTGCTTAGCATGTCATTGAGGTTTCCCCATGTTCCTATTGAGACGAAGTACAATGTTACCTGGGCTTCCTTGGTGTTCCTTTGTTGGTGAAGAATCCGGGGAATTTGCTTTCCCATAATGCCGTTTTGCTCGATTAAATTTGACTACTTTACAGCCTCCTTCCTTGCTGTCACCATCGAATGTGCCTTCCTTATCTCCCATGGATGTAGAAGTTGTTGGTAGTTGATGAGATTTTGAACATGTGTTTATGATGTGTCCCAGCATTTCACAGTGAGTACATCAAAAGATTTTCTCCCTCATAGCGGATGGACTGTTTATGTGAGCCAATTTAAATGTGAGATTGCACAGGTTGATCGAGTGGGAGCTCTATACATAAACAAGCATTTCGTCCTCTTATCGTAGTTGATGTACACACATCAATTTTAAGTAGTCTCCTAATAGATTTCCTAATCCTTTCCAAGATTTTTTTAATCATAAAACTCAGTAGGCAATTGGGGTAATCTTATCCAGATGGCTGAGAAGCTGATCTTCTCCTTTGTTGCAACGAAATTTGGTTTCCATCTGGTCACTGAGAGATAATGTCCATTGATGAACCAAGGACCCCTTTGTAGTGCTAATTCCATATTTTCTCTTTTGGTGAATTTGATAATAAAGTAATCTTCACCTAAATCAATTAGCTTGATCTCCTTTTTTGGTTTCCACAAGTCTTGAATTTTGTTTCTTAGGTATTGATATATCATTCGTTTGCCAAACAGTTTCACTATAACTGCATGCTTCCAAGGTTCATATATTCTTGCTTTGTCCTCATCCGTGAGTGTGATCTTACTCAATCCATGTGTAGTAGTCTCCTGTGTCGCTCCCCCTTCTTCCCCAAGCGCTCCTTTCGGGGCCGGTTGAAAGGGTTTTTGACATTGGTTGAGACAAATCGTTCCTTTTGGGAAAGGGGTTTGAATATTTTGAAGGGTCGCCACCAAACGATTTTAACGGTGCGTTAGGGCACCTAAGGGGTTCAACTACAACTACGTTGCTAACCACAGATTGGGTAAGGGTTTGAAATTATCCTAAGGGGAAGGTGTTAGGCACCCCTCAGGATTCACAAATGTGGTTCCCGACCAAATGGTTTCTGTGAATTTGTACAATTACAAATAACAAGTAAAGGCTCAAATAAGAGGGGATTTAAGTCTTAAGCATGTAACTGTTTGAAAATAGTAAAGAAGATTAGATTTTGAAAAGATTACAATCTAAGCATATACAAGGTATCCTAGGTTTATAATAATACGTATCACATCAATGCAATGCCCGGTAATCACTCCTCAAAGAGGGGCTACACGTGGTATTAGCGCACCGGTCATCTTATCCATATTCTACCCTTTCCCACCCCGTGAAAGCAACTAAATCAAGTGTTAGTCTCGACCTCTAATGCATGATGTTACCCGTCCCTTCCTATCAGTCCCGGAGTAAATTAGGACTCCTATCCTTAAAGGAGGTGCTAGGCAGACCCTCAGGTTTTAAAGGTGAAAATGCTAAGGCGACATATAATAAACAAGTAGGACTGCAGATAAAGGGAAAGCATGGAAGGCAGATAAAGGCTCAAGTATTCCTCCACACACAATACACATAAACAACATGTCTCCTACACAACTAAGGTCCATATTAATTCAGAATCCTAAAGCATGGTATCTAGGTGATAACACAAAGACAGATTTATTGCATAACTCAGAGAGGAAGTCTTAATCAGGCTTGCCTACTGGTTTCAAGCATGCTGACAGTTGAATACTAATCACAAAGGATAGTTCTGGTTTTATTCCTTTATGGCTGATTACCTAATACTTTCCTAGGCGTGGGACAGTGTATACTAATTATCTGAATTGTTCGAGGGGCTGTTGCAAAGTATTACCTACACATGCTGAAAACAGGACATTCGAAATGAGATGCCAATAAATGCTGAAAACAGTAAGTGTAAGACCTAGGGAACATGGTATCTAATGCATGATCTTGCACATATGAGTCCTAAGCATGGTTTCTATTGCGTAAATAAGGAATAAAACCTAATAGCATGGCTTCTACCCTCTAATAACTATAACATANCCAGAATGCCTCATTTCCACTCTATTCACAACCTTTCACATGATCCAGGTGTGTCAGAGTTCCCTAAGGATCTCAAGGGATCCCGGGCAGTGCTCACACCCAGATTGAATAGCCAAGATAGAGTAAGTGCAGTGTGGAATGACCAGCCTTTGTGTGTCAAAGTTCAGAGGGAGCACAAGGGTCCCAAGGCAATGCTCACACAGAGGGGGCATAACTTAAGAGGTCTAAGAGTAGAGTGAGAGTGCTCATAGTTTTGAAAAGGTTAAGTAAGAAAACAGTTTTGGAAGAAAGACTTAATGGAAATATAACCAAAAGTTTAACTAGTGAAAAAATTTTGAAAGAACATGAACACCAATATTAGAACCAAGACAGAGTCAGCATCACATAAAGGACCCAGAATGATCCAACAACCACAACAGGGGAAAGGGGGGTTTGAGGGACACATAGGTGCAGAGTACTGAACATGTAACAGGTAGGAGCATGCATAAACAATCAGAGATCCTAAGGGTTCAGAGGATCAGCAGGGTATAGGATGAAACTAACATGGCAGTACCAACCAGTTTAAGATAGGAGAAGATGCTCTAATCTAATGTATCAAACATAAACATGGAGATTCACATAAAGACAGATTTGGAGTACACAAAGACATGCTAGATGGAATCCAAGATCCTAGTTACATGTTGAACAACAAAATAGTAAGTAAAAGCAAATTAGAAACACAATGAACTGCATCAGAAATAGAAACATTTGGTTTGAGAGCTGAAATATGAATTAGAACATACTAGTGAAGTGAAGAAAGTAGTAACACGAAGCAGAAGATAGGAGATGCACAATAGTTAGCCTTGGCTTGCAGCCGACTAACTTAGAGTAGTAGCAAATAGAAGAGAAAATAGAGAGAGTAGCAAGTTTTAGTTGTGAGAGAGAGAGAGAGAGAGAATTGAACAGTGTTGTTCGTCCCTTATGCTAAGAAGAGAGTAGAGGTATTTATAGTTTAAAACATGCAGAAAAAATAAGGTAAGAAGTACTACAATGCCAATCAGAATCAATTAATGCCCGGACTCCCTTTAATTAGGGAGTCAAAATCAAATGGACACAAACTGCTAAAGAAGAAAAGGAATCAATCAGAAACTGATTTTTTCGTAATAGGGGTAGTAAAATTATATGACATGCAATTAGGACTAAATACATAATACACAATTAAGGAAAATGTATATTAAACAGTTGACAACATATTTATGCATATAGAAATAGGCAGAGTACAGTTTAATTCTGGACATTAGTCAAAAGAATTTCGAATGATATTCAAAATCATAGAACTAGTACCAATTAAGGAGAGTATCACACAAGTAAGAAAATAGTTCGAAAATTAGCAAAGCAATATCATTCAAAGGGAAATATCCCAATTTTGAGGGAAATCAAAATCAGTAAAGGACATAGAGTAAAAAATTAACAAAACTTTAATCAAATAATACTGGAATAACATATGTTAAGCAAGAATCAGAAAACCCTAGGTAAAGTAAGAATCACACAAAGTCTTCAAACTAGAGCATAGTATATATCAAAGCGGGATAAACAATGCATATACAAGAATCTGAAACCTAACAAGGCAGATAGGGTAAAAAGAAAATCACAAGAAGCACAGATCGTTTCATAAGAAACAAGCACACATAAATATTGAACGAACACATTATCAGAGACGGCCTAAAATTAGGACTTTTTAGCATAATAAGTCAGGTAGCAAGAAAAAAACATAAGATAATCGTTCAAACATAGTAGAAAGTACTTAAAATCAGGAGAAGAATCGTTTTTGAAAAGGGGTTAAGAAACCCTAGTTTTGAAAGTGAAGAAACGTTTAAGAACACACAAATAGAAGTACCTAATATATATAGAGAGACTCAATTCACGTAGAGTAAACTCGTGAATTGAGGGAAGACAAAGTGGGCGTTTGGACATAAGAATTGTAAAATTTCAAAAAGAAGTGAAAAAAAATTTTCAAGTGAAAATGGTATTTGAAAATTATAGTTGTGTTTAGACATGAATATAATTTTGGGTTGTTTTTGAAGTTTTGTAAGTGATCTGAGTGAAAATTTTGGAAAAACAACTCTTTGGAGTTTTTTAAATTTTCGAAAAATTCCAAAATTCATCTTCAAGTGAAAATTAAGAATTTTATGACCAAACATTAATTTCGAAAAAAAGAAGTGGAAAAATTCACCAAATGGAATAAAATATACTCGCTTGGTTTCAAGATCCTGTACAAAATTTTCATTATATATACTACTAATTTATTGGATATTTAATATAATATCCTTCCTTAGCAATTATATATGGATGTCATTATCTAAGTAAAGAAAATTTATTTTTGAACACAAATTTATATATTCTTACATCCCCATCTTGAAGGATTGAATTCCTTAGGTTTCACGTAAGTATCAAGATCCATATGATACTCCTTGACAATATCAAAATAGCCGGTCATATTTACTATTTATTTTTTCTAGCCGATATATATAGATTGAATTAATTTTATCCGTGGTCATTGAACTTTTGTGTTTGTTACCTAAAAGTCACTTTTTTTTTGTTACATAAAAATCATTCAACTTTGTGTTCAGTACACAAAAGTCACTTTTCTTTCTTTTGTTACATAAAAATCATTTTACTTTGTGCTAGTTATCACAAAAGTCACATTTTAACTTGAAAAGTCTATTATGCCCTTGATATTATATAAACCTTCATATTTATGTAATACCTTCTATATTATATACTATATAATATATTTTTAACTATGTATTTTATTTATAAATAAAATAACTTAATATTATTTATTTATTATTTTATAATATATTCCTATATTTAATTTTATATATTTCCTAAGAACTCCAGAACAGTTCTTAGCACGTTCGAGGACGAACGTTTAAGTGGGGGAGAATGTAACAACCTAACCGGTCATTTTGAGCTCTAGCGTGTCGTTCAGCGGTGTGAAGTCATGAGCAGCCCCATTTCAGGTATTATGACTTGTAGATGTGGTCGGAATTGAATTTCGGGAAGTTCGGAGTCAAATTGGAAGAAAATTCTCATTCCAGAAGCCTTAAGTTGGAGAAATTGACTAAGATTAGAATTTTGACCAAACGACCTATGAATCAGGATTTGAAGGTTCCAGCAGGTTCGTATGATGATTTCGGATTTGGGCGTATGTCCGGATCGGGATTTGGATAACCGGGGAGTGTTTCGGCTCATATTATGCAAGATAGCATTTTAGAAGAATTTCATAAGTTTGGGCTGTAAGGTATTTCAATGTTATAGATGTCCGTTTGGGATTCCGAGTCTGGGAATAGCTTTGTATGGTGATTTTGGAGTTGGGAGCGCGATCGGAAGTGAATTCGGATGTCCGTAGGTCATTTTGAAGTCATTTGGCTAAAGATAGGAATTTGAAGGTTTTTGCGAAATCCAACCGGAAGTGGAAATTTGATATCGGGGTCGAAATGCGATTCCGGAAGTTGGAGCAGGTCCGTAATGTCAAATAGGACTTGCATGCAAAATTTGGGGTCAATCGGACATGATTTGATAGGTTTCGGCATCGGATGTGGAAGTTTGGAATTTCAAGTTCTTAAAGTTTGAATTTTAGTGCGATTCGTGATTTCGCCTCAAACATGACCACTAGTCTCACATGATACCACAATGCGCCAATAGGCCACAATTCGAACATGATACATAAGGAAATGACTCAGGAAAGGACTACTCGACTCACGTAACTAATATGGACTTTCTTCAGAAAATAGGAAGTAAAACACAAGATAAATAAATATAGGAACCTGACTCATCATCACACTGTTGCGGTGTGCAACCCGATCCAAATAACATGCCCGTGGCGACGTGCCACCCGATCCCATCATAAAACTCACACAAGGAAATATACACGGAGCTGAATTGCTCACTATTACAAATTACTAAATATCGGTCACACGCACGCTAAGTGCACAATACCATCCTAGGGAGACTGATAAAGCCATATGCTACAAAACTCAAGCACAACTGAGGTGCGATATATATATATATATATATATATATATATATATATATATATATATATATATATATATATATACACTCTGGATCTCAAGAGCTATCCCGCTCACATAACATCACCGCTACGCGGGACCTCAACATATAAGAAATTATCGAGCCGTTTCATAACTCACACGGCACATTCATAATATTACATGAATTGACGAAGACGGAACAATATCTGATATTCCAACATCCCTCCTTGAGGAGCACTATACTGAAATGAACATATCTGCCTCACATGAAGCCCATAATCCTGTTTAAACCCATTCACACACTTCAAGCTGATTCTGTTGGCACTGAACTAGGCTAATAGCTTGACCTGGGTCCATAATAACCCACTTCCTCTCATAATACGCAAGAACAACCATCATAGCCGGGAAAACACCCCAGAATCCAAAACCAAATTGACCAAACGCCTTCCAGGCATAAATTCTCAAATAAGCAGTATTACACTTCTTTATACCCAGTCCAAATCTTCAATCCATTAAGTTACTACATGTCACACTTGTACAATCTTCCCGTGGTCACGCTCCCACGACCTTCCACACAAGGTAGTAAGTCTGCACATCCACCACTGGCCACACTAACGCTGTAAAACAAATTAAGAACCCATAACCAGGGTACAAATCCTCTTTCATCGAATATCGATCTCAGGTGACACTGAAGATAACACTAGCTTACTCTGGACTTTCAAATCACATTTTCTTGCTCATCCGAGCTCATGACATCCTTTTTAACACCGAACCGCAATCTCGATTCCTTACTTCCAGTTACATACTGCTTACCGCACCTAACCTGCCAATATGAGATAGCGCAAGAATTCCATCATAACTTCTGAACCACTAATAAGGTGAACACTTCATCATATAGAAACCTTTTACTTACCTCAATTCAAGAGAACCACCACAACACGCGAGTGAATTCCCACGATCACAATACATGCAAATTCTTAAGTAGTGGTCTGAACCACCATAAACCTTCCGGGATCCGCCTACACCTGACATGCCATAGCACTCGAATGCTCCCAAATCAAATCTTTTACGACGGCTGACAGGCCCCGCAAATACTGGCCCAAACCACATGCGTAATTTAATTACACTGACGAAACTGATCACTGCCGCATATGTGCTATTTCAACCATGGCTAATCAATCTATCTTCTTTTAATCATCTTCAATTTCCTCAGGAATAATAGTAACTTCCCTCAACTCATAGAAAACTCAACCCTCACTCATCCCGAGTGACCTTGATTCACGAGACCATGCTGCCTAAATCCCGCAACCCGTCTCATACCCTCCTGATAATATTTCTACAACCCGGAGTTTATTTCTCTCACTCCTCCAATACTATCCTACATGATGAAAATAACATAGAGTACTCCAACCATTTTCCATCTCTCTGAAATTATGCTGCAAAATCTCGACTCTTAATCATACTGCTGCCTGAAACCCTTAAACGCCGCATTCTTAACTTTTGAATTCACTAGGACCGCTATTGAGAGTCACCCACTCTGACTGGCCCAAAATACAAACAACTCCAAGGGTATTCTAGAACATGAACCCCCTTTTCAATGAAGCATGTGACTGAGTCACTACCCTACAACTCGCCTATGCCTTAAGCATAAATTCTGAATCTTTCAAAGCCTAACCTTGGTCCAACAGGGCCAACTTTTGCACACATTCATCAAATCACACGCACGATCACCATTTTACTCCTTTCCCTTAGCTGTAATAACTTTCCAACACGCCGACAATCCGCAACCCTATGATAACACAATCCTGCAACCCAACTGCAGGTGGTGGGACTCCCCCACTTAGCCCGAAGCTACTCCTTGCACCACTCTAGACCCTGCTGAGATCCCTTCTCCTTTATTAACATGATTTTGCTTAACCAATCCGTCCAATTCTTCCGAATTCCCCTGTCTGCATTCCCTAAATACTCAAATTCTCTAGCATCATTCACACATTCTGCCTCCTACCGAATAGCCACTAGAATCCCTCACATAAACTTGCCAACCACACAACCACTAACCTACTCACAGGAGATAACCCACCTGTGGAAATCACCAACTGACACCTTCCAACGACACTGTACTTCACATACTCTACAACATCAATACCCTATCCTACACCCTTCTTCCTTTACCAACTTTACTAGTCCGTCCGCTCCTCATGGACGTCTATTAAATGCACTACAACATCTTCAAATTCACCGCCACATTGCGTCCTTCTTCATTCCTAACAACTCTTCCCTGTTGTATCCAACCTTCCGCCAAAATAACCCATATTTTAACTTAAGCTCGTAGACCCAATCACCATCCACTAAAGCTCTCAAACTTTCCCTCAAGATAGGCAGCTGTCTTACCACTGAACTCCTGTGCTACGCTGCCACTCTCCCACTGGTTAAACTCATTCCTTTAAGCACTACCTGACCTCCTTTCCTTACGCCTGGCCTTTTAGAAGTTTTGCCACTGCCTAACACTTCTCACATGTCTTCCTTCATCGTATGCTGCCCAATTGCTACCTCAATTCAATATCATTATTTGTTGTTCTTAATCTAGCAGTTTGCCACGACTTCAAACCCTCCGAAGATCATCTATCTCGAGCTGCCTTCATTATCAACACTTATCCAGTACTGAACCACCGCGCTTCACTGTTTCTAATAACTGCTTCTTCAATACTACTTCACAACACTCTGACCCAATGCAGCCGAAGAAACCATAGCACCGACAACCTTAACACATTCCATTCGATCAAGGACGACGATAACACATCACAGGTGAATACTCCACCTTTCTTGAAAACACCAAGTCATACTACTTTATCAATCCAAAACCTGACCATTTATAGTCCAAATGCCCTTCCTCTGCCGAAACTAAAATGCTGAAATCTCGAAATCATGCCCTCAGAAGACCTCACTTCGAGACATTAATCACCCCCAACATATGGGCAAGCATTCTATCATCATACTGACATAGCGCGATAACCAATCGTAAGCATCATCACTACCTGAGCATAGCCTTAAGGCTCTCAGAAACACAGCTACTGAGCTGAAACAACACATTATCCTTCTGCAGTGCCATAACAACAGCCCCACCCAATTACACATGGAAAACGTCTCGCATCATATACATAGCACCATTTCAATTCCTCAAATTCCTGATTCGTAGCAAGCACTTTGCGATGCATAAGATTGAGTAGGAGGAAACATAGGCATAAGCCTTAAAGGAATCAAATCGCACGATGAGGAATCAAGAAGGAAAGTACTCCTAACAGCCATGTAGCCTCTCGAAGATAAGTACAGACGTCTCCGTATCGATCCGCAAAACTCTACTAGACTTGCTCATGACTACTGAAACCTAAGGGAACCTAGTGCTCTGATACCAAGTTGTCACGATCCAAAATCCATAAGGCCGTGATGGCGCCGAACACCACTGTCAAGCAAGCCAATCATTAAATGGTTAAGTTAAATTTACCATTTTAGCATTTCTGAAACCATTACCTTTCACTTTCTTACATAATAAATGAATAATATCCGCTAAGTAAATACGACAGTTTAATATTCCATTTTTATAAAATCATCCCAAACACGGTGTCACAAGTGCATGAGCAATTTCTAAATTTTTTTACAATTTCTACAAAGCTTGCCCGAAATACAACTTGAGAAAGGAACAAAAATGAAAATACAATACATAGAGGAAGACTCTGCCGACTGCTGGTCTTCTCCGAATGATGCAGCTCGTCTAAGTCTCCAAGTCAACCATATTCCTATGAAGGTACCTGTGCAACAAAATGCACAAGTGTAGCATGAGTATGAAAACAACGTGTACTCAGTAAGTATCCCGCCTAACCTCAGAGAGGTAGTGACGAGAGGTCGACTTGACACTCACTAAGGTCCAACAAAACAATTTAACAAGATGTGATATTAATAATAGGAATACGAGGATGATAAAAACAGTAAACATTAAAGATAACTGTAACTCAATAAATACTGAAAGTAAATAAATAATTACTACTTTATTTTTCCCCAAATATCTTAAATAAACAATTCATGAAATCATTAACAATTTAGCATGTGCATACAGGATAAGGACAACCAGCCTGAGCCATCATAATAATCATATATGTGCACTGCCGATGGTCGAACGACCCGAACCATAATATATCTTTCAATCTCGCCGTGGTGTACGGCCTGCTCCTATGAGAGTATGGGAAATAGCACTCCGCTCGCGGAATGTAAATTGCGAAGCGGTCACATGCAATCATGCACAATCAACAGTCCACCCCGACTAAATCGGAAAAACAAATACTCAAGTAAATGATAAATTTCTCTTTTAAAAGTCACAAAATGGTATTTAAATCTTTTCTCGAAATTCATTTGCCAAGTTTAATAATATTCAGTAATATAACCTTATCAGGAATACAATTATACACGGAGGAGTCAATTCTCCTTCTTCTTTTCCTTTTTTTTTCTAAATGATTAAGAAAGGTACACTCTATCCTTCTTAGGAAATAAATTACAAATTAATAGCATTATCAGTCTAATATTATTGGCAGGATCACACATACAACATGTAAGACATGCTAGTGGGTCCTAGACTACCCAGACATAAGCATAATAGTAGCTACACACGAACCCTCGTTATTTCGTGCGTACATATCCCCCACAAATAGTAGCACATATTTAATTAGTTCACCTATGGGGACAATTCCCTCTCACAAGGTTAGAAAGGAGACTTACCTCGCTCCGAAATTCCATAACCGGCTTCCAAGCCCTTCCGACGACTCCAATTGATGCACAACTCCCCAAAACTATCAAATAACAGGCAAATCAATGGAAATTCACTCTAATACTTGTAACAATTCAAATTACATAAGTTCCCAACCCCGCTCAAGGTATTGACCAAAATGCCCTCGGGCCCGGATTCCGAAATTTCTCGAAGATAAACTCTACCCATAGCTTTACTAGCTCAAGTATACAATTTACTCAATTATTCATGCTCAATTCGTGGTAGAAATCCAAAATACAAACTTTTAGGTCTTTCCTCCAAAATTTCAATTTTCCTACTAATTTCCATGTCTAATTCCATGCTTATACCTTGTATTTAACTTAAAAACATGAAAAAATTACTTACCTAGTGATGCTTGATGGAAATCCCCTCTTGAAGCTCCTCAAAGTCACCTATGCCAAGTGAAATAATGAAGAAATGGCCAAGAAATCCCATTTTAAAAACAATCTGCCCAACCTCATTTCCGCACCTGCGATCCTCATCTCGCACCTGCGATTCCGCAGGTGCGACCAAACTCCCGCACCTGTGGCTTCCTCAGCTCCAGCCAAAACTCGCACCTGCACCCCATTGTCCGTATCTGCGCCTTCGCAGGTGAGGAAATTACATCGCACCTACGCTCCCAGCCAAGCCACCAAAATTTCGCACCTGCGGCTCCGCACCTGCGGCCAAAGCCTCGCAGGTGCGGTCACACCAGATGACAACAACCTCGGCATTTGTTCAACTCCAAACTTGATCCGTTAACCACTCAGAATCCATTCGAGGCCCCCGGGACCCCGTCAAATTACACCAACTTGTTCCGAAACATAATGCGGACTTGCTCGAGGTCTCAAATCACATCAAACAACGCCGAAATCACGAATCACACTAAAATTCAAACTTTAAGAACTTGAAATTCCAAACTTCCACATCCGATGCCGAAACCTATCAAATCATGTCTGATTGACCCCAAATTTTGCATGCAAGTCCTATTTGACATTACGGACCTGCTCCAACTTTTGGAATCGCATTTCGACCCCGATATCAAATTTCCACTTCCGGTCGGATTTCGCAAAAACCTTCAAATTCCTATCTTTAGCCAAATGACTTCAAAATGACCTACGGACATCCGAATTCACTTCCGATCGCGCTCCCAACTCCAAAATCACCATACAAAGCTATTCCCAGACTCGGAATCCCAAACGGACATCTATAACATTAAAATACCTTACAGCCCAAACTTATGAAATTCTTCTAAAATGCTATCTTGCATAATATGCGCCGAAACACTCCCGGGTTATCCAAAGCCCGATCCGGACATACGCCCAAATCCGAAATCATCATACGAACCTGCTGGAACCTTCAAATCCTGATTCATAGGTCGTTTGGTCAAAATTCCAATCTTAGTCATTTTCTCCAACTTAAGGCTTCTGGAATGAGAATTTTCTTTCCAATTTGACTCCGAACTTCCCGAAATTCAATTCCGACCACGTCTACAAGTCATAATACCTGAAATGGGGCTGCTCATGACTTCACACCGCTGAACGACACGCTAGAGCTCAAAATGACCGGTCAGGTCGTTACATTCTCCCCCACTTAAACGTTCGTCCTCGAACGTGCTAAGAACTGTTCTGGAGTTCTTACTTTCTAAATGATTAAGAAAGGTACACTCTAGCCTTCTTAGGAAATAAATTACAAATTTAATAGCATTATCAGTCTAATATTATTGGTAGGATCACATGTACAACACATAAGGCATGCTAGTGGGTCCTAGACTACCCGGACATAAGCATAATAGAGTAGCTACGCACGGACCCTCGTCACTTCGTGCGTACGTAGCCCCCACAAATAGTAGCACATTTTTAATTAGTTCACCTATAAGGACAATTCCACCTCACAAGGTTAGAAAGGAGACTTAACTCGCTCTGAAATTCCATAACCGGCTTCGAAGCTCTTCTGACTCCAATTGATGCACAATACCCCAAAACTACCAAATAACGGGCAAATCAATGGAAATTCACTCTAATACTTGTAACAATTCAAATTACATAATTTCCCAACCCCATTCAAGGAATTGACCAAAATACACTCGGGCCCAAATTCCGAAATTTCTCGAAGATAAACTCTACCCATAACTTTACTAGCTCAAATATACAATTTACTTAATTATTCATGCTCAATTCATGGTAGAAATCCAAAATACAAACTTTTAGGTCTTTCCTCCAAAATCCCAATTTTCCTTCTAATTTCCATGTCTAATTCAATGCTTATACCTTGTATTTAACTAAAAAACATGAAGAAATTACTTACCTAGTGATGCTTGATGGAAATCCCCTCTTGAAGCTCCTCAAAGTCGCCCATGCCAAGTGAAATAATGAAGAAATGGCCAAGAAATCCTGTTTTAAAAACAATCTGCCCAGCCTCATTTCCGCACATTTGATCCTCATCTCGCACCTGCGATTCCACAGGTGCGACCAAACTCCCGCACATGCGGCTTCCTCAGCTCTAGCCAAAACTCGCACATGCGCCCCATTGTCCGTATCTGCGCCTTCGCAGGTGAGGAAATTACATCGCGCCTGCGCTCCCAATCAAGCCACCAAAATTTCGCACCTGCGGCCAAAGCCTCGCAGGTGCGGTCACACCAGATGACAGCAACCTCAACATTTCTTCTACTCCAAACTTGATCTGTTAACTACCCGGAATCCACCCGAGGTGCCCTAGACCCCGTCCAATTACACCAACCTGTTCCAAAATATAATGCGGACTTGCTCGAGGCTTCAAATCATATCAAACAACTCCGAAATCATGAATCGCACTAAAATTCAAACTTTAAGAACTTGAAATTCCAAACTTCCACATCCGATGCTGAAACCTATCAAATCATGTCCGATTGACCCCAAATTTTGCACGCAAGTCCTATTTGACATTACGGACCTGCTCCAACTTCCGAAATCGCATTCCGACATCGATATGAAATTTCCACTTCCTGTCGGATTTCTCAAAAACCTTCAAATTCCAATCTTTAGCCAAATGACTTCAAAATGATCTACGGACATTCGAATTCACTTCCGATCGCGCTCCCAACTCCAGAATCACCATACGGAGCTATTCCTAGACTCGGAATCCCAAACGGACATCTATAACACTGAAATGCCTTACAGCCCAAACTTATGAAATTCTTCTAAAATGCTATCTTCCATATTATGCGCCGAAACGCTCCGGGTTATCCAAATCCCGATCCAGACATACGCACAAATCCAAAATCATCATACAAACCTGCTGGAACATTCAAATCCTGATTCGGAGGTTGGTTACTCAAAATTTCAATCTTAGTCAATTTCTCCAACTTAAGGCTTCTGAAATGAGAATTTTCTTTCCAATTTGACTCCGAACTTCCCGAAATTCAATTCTGACCACACCTATAAGTCATAATACCTGAAATGGGACTGATCATGACTTCATACCGCTGAACGACGTACTAACGCTCAAAATGACCGGTCGGGTCGTTACAGTTCTTCTCTCTTCTCACACTCCCTCACTTGGTTTCCGCTTCTTCTCTTTCCTTCAATCTTTAATTCTTCTCTCCTTTATTTTTACAAATCTCAGTCGACTATGGAAGCTTATTAGTGATAGTTAGTTGTTCATTTGGTTTATTTGTAATTCATTGCTTTCCATTTATATAATCAGAAAATCATCCCAAAAGTTCTTCTATTTCGTATTTTGTTGATTAATTTCTCAGATCCTTAGCTGGATCATTACAATTGGTATAAGAGCATTAATCTTGCGATTGTGTGGTGGTAATGGTTGAAGGAACTAGGCTGAAAGTTATGGATGATAATATTGTGAGGCACGATGAGGTTTTGAATGAAGTGTTGTCCACTCAGGAGGAACTGCGCAACATGCAAACTATAATACAGGGGACTCTAGAGTTAATTCTAGACAGGTTGACAAATTTTGAAAGAGCTCCTCGAGCTCAAGGTGACAGACCTCAAGGAGATGGACTCTTATCCCTCCCGGATCAGGACTTGAAACAGAACAGGCCTCAAGCTATGCAAGCTCCTTCCCCTAAATGGGAGTTGCCTAATTTCGAGGGTCATGAGCCTAAGGCATGGATCCGTAAGTGTGAAAGGTATTTCAGTTTGTATAAGACCCCGGACAACCAAAAGGTCAAAGCTACTGCACTCTATCTAAATGGACTAGTTGGCACTTGGTACCACTCGTTAGTGTTGAGCAGAGGTGAAGTGAGCTGGACTTAATTCAAAGAGGAGCTACTTAATCGATTTGGAGAAGATTTGATGGAGGACACAGTTGAAGAATTTAATAAGCTGAGTGATGCGAGACTAAAATGCATAGTTTAACATGTGATATACCTTACATTTTATGCGCATTAATGATAAAATTACACTTATTATGTGCTTAATGGAGTTATTTCATGTGTAGGTGAAGTGGAGATGGAAACGGGGCTAAAAGGATGCAAATACGTCGAAAAATACGCGAAAGGAGGCACNTACCCTGGCGTTAGCCAGGCATTAGGGCTGAAACGCCAGCCCTACCCTGGCATTAGCCAGGCGTTAGGGCTGAAACGCCAGCCCTTGCCTGGCGTTAGCCACCAAACGCCAGGTCCCCAGTTCGGCCAGAAGTCGTGTTTTGACGGGTTTAAGTGTTTCCCAAGTGAAATAGAAGTCTCCTACACGGTTAGGGTTCACCCTAAACCTATAAATAGACTCCTAAAACACAACTACAGAGGGAGATTCACAAGGATACACAGGATCTTCGAGTTTGGAGTGAATCGAAGGCAAAACATCACTTTGTACATATTTTCTTCCTTACTTTGT
>MDKJ01020959.1:0-11350 GCA_005239525.1 Nicotiana knightiana | reverse complement strand
ATATTACTTGTCGACCACGTACACTTGCGTGTGCATTGGGAAATTCAACCAACAAGTTTTTGGGTATAGGAAAGGGTGCCGCACTTGACTTCCAAGGTTGTTGATAATATCTATCAACATCAATGCCCTTGATAATAGGCAGTACTCCATGAATTTGTTCGATACAATCGTTCTTCTCCTTCATCTGTTTCTGCATGGTTAGTAGTAAATTTTGTAGTTTAGAGTTATTAGTAATACCTGGTCTTGCTTCGAGAGATTCATTGGAAGTATCTCCCCTTCTTGAGTTCGCCAACCCATATTGAGGATTTTCCATGGTGATGGTATTATTTGGGGGTGGTGCAGGTAACGCCGCCGGTAATCCCCTCGCAAATTCTTGCAAAACATGGCTCACACACTCTGCAATCATTTACTTTACTCGATCTTGTTCCACCGTTTGATCATTATTATAATTGTTGTTATTGGATCTTTCTGAGGATTTTTCCCTTGAACCACATGGGGTTCCTGAAGGCGATGGAGCTGGGGTTCCATTCCTTTGCTGGCTATTGTCATTGGAGTTCGACATAGTTCAGAGGATATCACTTGAAAAGCACACAAAAATTATCAGATTCCCGGTAACGGAACCAATTTATTTAACCAAAGAATTAGATCCTTTGACCAAAGCTATTTCTAGGATTAACACGGGTTACTAATAATCAAGGAAATAAAGAGAAACGAGTAATAGACAATATTACAGAAATATAGAAAAGCAAAGTAGATTGTATTCGAAAATAAGATGATCTTTTACAAGCTGTATTACCGTCTCTTATGTAGGAGATTCCTTGATATAACGTACAACTCGTGATATGATTGCCCATTAATGACTAATTATGACATTAATGGGGGCGTTACAAAGGATAACGGTAATTGGGATACGGTTACATAGCGTACGAGTAATCAATTGTGGGTCCTTGAATCTGCCCGTAGCTTTGTCCAGATTCATTCTGACCGCGTCTCTTCCCTGTCTTGATCAGGTTGAGTTTCCCGTGGCTGACGGACTCGATGGTTTATTGATCCGTGCCTCTTTGTTCCGTATCTTTTTATAGAATCATGTCCAGTTGTCGCGTTTCCCTTGGTCCACGTATCCGGCTGAGTTGTCTAGAATCAACTAACGTGTGAGACTCTTTTTTACCAATACAACCACAGCTCCGGTACTAGTTTTGCCTACTGATTCGGGTTCTTACACAGTCTATTGTGATTCTTCTAGAGTTGGCTTGTGAGCGGTATTAATGCAAGACAGTAGGGTGATTACCTACGCGTCTAGACAGTTGAAGGTGCACGAGAAGAATTATCCAGTGCACGATCTTGAGTTAGCTGCAATTGTTCATGCCTTAATGATTTGGCGGCATTACTCGTATGAGGTACAATGTGAGATTTTCACTGACCATGGTTGGAGCTTCTCAAGGATTATGACCTTACTATTTTCTATCACCTGGGAAAGGCCAATGTAGTGGCCGATGCCTTTAGTCGCAGAGCCGAGAGTTTGGGGAGTCTAGCTTACCTTTCAGCAGCAGAGCGACCTTTAGCACTTGATGTTCAAGCTTTAGCAGGTCAGTTAGTGAGATTGGATTTGTCAAAACCTCTGCGGGTATTCGCTAGCATGGCTTCCCGGTCTTCTCTCTATGATCAGATTAGGGCTCGACAGTATGATGATCCACATTTGTTAGTACTTCAGGATAGGGTCCGTTGGGATGATGTCAGGGATGTGAATATCGGTGATGACGGTGTTATGAGGATGCAGGGTCGTGTTTGTGTGCCCAATGTGGATGGTCTTCGAGAGTTGATATTAACAGAGGCTCACAACTCGCGGTATTCCATTCATCCGGGTGCCGCGAAGATGTATCAGGATCTAAGACAATAGTATTGGTGGAGGAGGATGAAGAGGGATATTGTTGAGTATGTAGCACAGTGTCTCAACGGCCAGAAAGTCAAGTATGAGCACCAGAGACCAGGTGGGTTACTTCAGAGGTTAGATATTCCGGAGTGGAAGTGGGAGCGGATCACTATGGACTTTGTAGTTGGACTTCCACGGACTTCGAAGGGTTTCAATGCTATTTTGTTCATTGTGGATAGGTTGACCAAGTTTGCGCACTACATTCATGTCAGCACTTCATTACGGGAAGCCGGAAAGGACTATTCAGATTTTGGAGGACATGTTACGTGCTTGTGTGATTGATTTTGGTAGTTCATGGGATCCGTTTCTGCCACTAGCGGAGTTTGCATATAATAACAGCTACTAGTCCAGTATTCAGATGGCCCCGTATGAGGCTTTATATGGTTGGAGGTGTAGATCTCCGGTTGGTTGGTTCGAGCCCGGTGAGGCTAAGCTATTGGGCACAGATTTGATTCAGGATGCATTAGAAAAAGTAACGTTGATTCAGGAGCGACTTCACACGGCGCAGTCTAGGCAGAAGAGTTATGCGGATCGGAAGGTTCGGGATGTGTCGTTTATGGAAGGTGATAAGGTACTGCTGAAGGTATCACCCATGAAGGGTGTTATGAGGTTCAGAAAGAGGGGAAAGCTGAGTCCTCGGTTTATTGGTCCTTTTGAGGTGCTTCGGAAGGTTGGGGAGGTAGCTTATAGACTTGCCTTGCCACCTAACTTGTTGAGTGTTCATCCGGTATTTCATGTGTCGATGCTCAGGAAGTATGTTGGTGACCCATCTCATGACTTGGACTTCAACACAGTTCAGCTCGAGGATGATATGTAATATGAGGTTGATCCAGTGGCTATTTTGGCTCGCGAGGTCAGAAAGTTGAGGTCCAAGGATATAGCTTCGGTGAAGGTTCAGTGGAGAGGTCAGCCAGTGGAGGACGCTACTTGGGAGACCGAGCGGGAGGTGCAGGGCAGATATCCTCACTTGTTTGAGACTCCAAGTATGTTTCTAAACCCGTTCGAGGATGAAAGTTTGTTTAAGAGGGGGAGAATGTAACGACCCGGTCGGTCGATACACATAATTTGTATTATATTTGTTGTTATTGCCTTGTCATAGGTTGGTTATACTGTTCAGGATGTGTTAGAGTTGGTTAGCTCAGGTTCGGAGTGGTTATAGAAGGAGTTAAGACACTTAGCCTCTAAAAGTAGATTTAGAGTTAAGCAAGTCAACTAAGAGTTGACTTATTGGTAAACGATCTCGGAATACGAATTTTATGGCTGGGATAGCTTCGTTAGGTGATTTGGGAACTGGAAGTGTGTACGAAACATTTTTGTGATGTCCAATGTAGAATTAGGCTTGAATTGGCGAAAGTGAGCTTTTGGCGATTTTCGATCGGCAGTGGAAAATAGGCTATCAGGGTCGGAATGGAATTCTGGAAGTTGGAACAGGTTCGTAATAGCATTTTGGATATGTGTGCAAAATTTCAGGTCAATCGGATGTGTTTTAGTTGGTTTCGGCGTCGTTGGTGGAATTTAGGAATTTCAAAGTTTATAGGCTTTAATTTGATGTTGTTTTTGGTGTTTCGAAGGCTCGACTAAGTTCGAATGATGTTATGGGACGTGTTAGTATATTTGTTGAGATTTCCGAGGGCCTCGGGTGGATTTCAAAAGTTTAACAGATCAATTTAGACTAGAAGAAAAGGTGCTGCATTTTTTTCACAGCAGCATGAACAGTAACTCGGATGAACAGTAACTCGGGTGAAAAGTAACTCGGGTAAACAGTAAAATGCATGAACAGTACCGCAAAAGTTCTGGACAGTATAAAAATAAACCCTCTGCGACCAATGCCCACTTTTTCACCATTTTTGTACGGAAAGAGAGCTTTTGAGGCGATTTTGAGGAGAGGAAATCATTGTTCTTCATCGAGGTAATAATTTTGGACCCTAATACTCGATTATATGTGATTAAGGATCAAATATCCGTGTTTAATTCATAAAAATCAGTAGAAAAAGATGGATTTAGGGCTTGAGCTCATGATACCTTTAGGGGTCGAGTTGAGGGGTCAAACGAACTCCGATTTTAGCGTTCTTTATATGTACGGACTCGTGAGATGATGAAGAACATTTTGGTATAAATTTGGTCGAGTTTTGAGATGCGAGCCCGGGGGTGGGGTTTTGGCTAATTTCGGTTTTTGTGCTAAAATTGGTACTTTCAATTGGAATTCATTCCCTCAGCATAATTTGATGATAAAAATCTGATCTTGGTAGATTTGGAGCACTCGGAAGTTGATTCGAGAGGCAAGCGGGTTGCAGAGTAGCTTTTCGGGCTAGTTTGAGGTAAGTAATGTCTATAAATCCTGTCTTGAGGGTATGAAACCTCGGACTTTACATCCTTTCACGGTTTTGGAGTGACTCACACACTAGATGACGAGTGTGGGGCGTGCACGAATTGGAAATTTGGAAATATGTTTCGTTTTTAGGCAACTATTGAGTTGCTAAACTGCTTTTAAAGCCTATTTTTTATAGTATTGATATGTTTTGATATAATTGGGTTGTAAGCCATGTTTGGGGCCTAGTGCCGATCTGTTTTAACTCCTTGGAGACTATTTTCCTGATAATTCCTCACTTAGAAATTATGATTTTACACTCAGTCTTTCCTGATAAATTGTTTTGACACTCAGCGCTTGTTGAAATTAATTCTTGAAATGAAATACTGTTTTGGGTCGAGAACCCTATTTATTTATGGCCCGAGTGGCATGTTGAGAGTGTCTGACGGAGTGAGGCCGAGGGCCAATATTGTGAGGATGTTATGATATGAGAGAGTGATTGATGCCATGATTTGGCTTATTTATAGCGCTTGGGCTGTAGGAGCCCCTCCGTAGTCTGTACACACCTTCAGTGAGCGCAAGTACCTACTGAGTGCGAGTGCCGAGTGATTGGGAGACATGAGTGACAGTGAGGATGCCCGAGGGGCTGATACTGAGTGACTGTGAGGTGCTTAGTGATTGTTACATAGTGATGGTGAAGTGCTGAGGGAATATTTATGAGTGATGATTATGGCCCGAGGGGCGGATTTTTGATAATATTTTACTGAGTTTTGATTATGATTCACTTAATTTTTCAAACTGATATTTTTGGGAGTTTTACTGAGAAATACTGGAAAATATACTTGTTTTAAAGAATTTTTTCGGAAACTGGTTTGAACTTCTATATACCTTATTGAGTCGTGATATTTTATTATTTTGTGGATTGGTGTATTTGTGTTGTGTGTTTCTTATTCTCAGACTGTGATTTATTTTCATTACTACTGAGTTGGCATACTCATCATTACTCCCTGTACTATAAGTCAACTCTTACTCAAATATTTTCATTACTACTGAGGATATTTCGCACCAGCCCCTTAAAGTCCCTTTTCTATCAATTAACCAATTATAATATGATAAATTTAAAATAATTAGGAGTAGGCTACGAGAGAGAATCTGAATGGTCAGGATGTATGTGACTCTTGTGTTGGTCACGCTACTCTCTTGTATCAATATAACTATTACTATTATTATTAAGCCTTAATCAAACTAGTTGAGTTTTGCTGTAGCGTGTATGGATCATCATTATATATGTCATTTGGTTTGTACATGTTTCAATCTAATATAGATGTATTGACGATTCATTATAACTTAACTCATTTTACTTGTACACAACTATTTATATTGGATTAAATTAACAGATCAGAGGTAGATACTTTTCAAATTGACACGTGACAGTGAAGACAAGTAGGAGATGACTCAGTAAATAGCTAATACCAAATACAAATATATTGCCAGTGCTACATAAATTCCGAAGGCATCAAAACCAGAGAAGAGAATTTAAAAGTAAGGTACCGGTTGAAGAAGACAACATTAATGGAGCAACTGTTATAAAAAATCATAGCATTTACTCTCGATCGTTATGCAGCTATTAGGAGGGTCTTTATTCAGCTTAAAGAAGAGCATGATTTGAGGATATTTTCTCCCCTAATTTAGCTACAAATAAAAAAATTTATAATAATTGAAGGGAAATAAATATATGTATGAAACAAAGGTTAATACTATTCTCTTATTCTTCAAAGTTTTATTCTGCTAATATTAAGATTATGACTGTTCTTGTCTCTGGGGAGATCAATTCGAAGCCCATGCTTGTCTTCTCTTTAACTATTCTTATTTTACTTGCTTTTTTCTTAATATTTTTTTCTCTGATCAATTTAATTCACATGTCTATAAAATCACGTTACAAATTCAACTGTACTTTTTTATGGGTAAATAATTTGGCGCCCAACACGGGGAATAGACAAATGCGGTATTACTTTGATCTATTTGTATTTTACTAACACAAGTTAAAGTTTTTCTATCGCAAGTAAAAAACAACTATGACAATCAATAATGTTAACAACTTGCTCAATGTCGGTACAAACAACGTCAATGAGCATGTGGACAATTTCCATGGTTAAGATAAGCAGGATGAGTCAACCAGTGAAATCCGTATCGATGGAAATGAGACAACTCCGGTATGGGAGGAACGAAATACTCGGCGTGCGAGGAATCCTACTGCTGATGATATGGATGATGAACCTATTGTGGAGAAGGTAAAAGTTTTGAGAGAACATCAAAGGAAAATCATGAATCATCTCTCATGACATGATCGAATTGTTACGACCCAAAATCCCTATCCATTGTGATGACGCCTAACAAACTGGCTAGGCAAGCCCAAAAAAGTTAACAAAGGGAACAAAATGACAAAAAATTATAGAAATAGCATAAACCTGAGGTCTCAATACAATAAAACTTCTAATGCAAAGTAAATCCTCAATAACTAATAAGTATAGAGTCATGAGCTTCAAACTATGACCAAGGATGCAACTCTACCTCGCCTCTAGCAGATAGTCCAACAAGCAAGCCTACTGCTAATAACTGGTCCCCACACCTGGATCTGCAGAATTAAGTGAAGAGTGTAGCATAAGTACAACCGACTCAAGGTACTCAATAAATATTGTAAATAAACACGACAAGGTAAGAGACACACAAATTATTAATGGTACTAGCTATCACATGTGTAGTTTCATCCTTTTAACCGGTATAGAGCAATGTTAGAATCAAATCATAAAGTTTAGTAAGAAAAACTCTGTGTGTGTATGTGTACAAATTCTCAAATACCCGGGTCAGACAATATCTTGGCATATAGAGCTAATATGCAGTTAAATCAGATAATGATCAAGGAAATTACAAGTAAAAGATGAAGTGCAAAATCCAACAAAACACTAGCCAGATTTTCTCAACTTTCCCATATCCGTACAAACAACTGATCATTTCCTCAATAACTGGGAACTCCAAAAAGGGCACAAAATATAAAAATTAGCTCGGTAAGAGCCATCAGAGATATCAACGAGTCTAGTAGCAAAACTAGAGTTATGCAAAATCTCTTACTGGCCGGTGGTGAAAAACCATCGGACCAACCTAAGAAAGATCCCCTTTGAGTTATGGACAACCCCCTTCAAATAATTTCTACAAAACCTATCCCGGCAGTCGAAGAATCTTCATCTGAAGAAAGTGTTTGCTTACCGTTAGAAGATATAGCTGCCACTCAACCCTGTCACGACCACCATTTTCCTCTGTAGGATGTCGTGATGGCACCTAGTCTCTGAGACTAGGTAAGCCTAACGTACATGCACTATTAACCAAGAATTTATAAAGAACCTTCAAATAATTCACAAATCACAAAACAATTCATAATCTTTCCTTATATCACCGCAGGCGCCTTGCATCTTGTTTTGAACATTATTTTTCCCGAAATAGCTTCCCGCCTTATTACACCGCGTGGGTTCAAGTAGTTCCCCTACTAGCAGCACGCGTATCAAGCCCACCTTATCTCACCACATGTGTTTCAATATCACAATGTAACACAAATCGCACCTTAAGTGCCCAATATCGGAATTTGCCAAACATGTCAACAATAAGGGTGTTTCCACAATAAATAGCCCATGATTCAACCACAATATGCAAAAGAGTCTCACAATAACAACCGATAGTGAATAACTCAACAATAATAGTATTTGATAACTTTACAACTTTGTCTCAATGTAAATCATGACCTTTATAATTCAATACAAATTTCAACAACAAGATATCCCAATAATTACTACTTCAAGTAAAGAACTTAATGATTAAATAATGAATAAGGAATAGAGGAAAGAATACTTCAACTAAACATGTAAAGACAATTAACAAGTAAGAGATAAAACAAGTAGAGCAAGTGAAGATAGACTAATGATGATGAATATAACATGTTAACGTAACTCAACTAAGTCATGAAAGGAATCTACATAGCTAAAACCGGTCAATTTCCACAGTTAGCCCATGTACACACTCGTCAACTTACGTAAAGGGATTCATATATCACAATTAACACAAACCAACTCCAATCCTAAGGGGTAATTCCCTCACACAAATTTAGGAAAGACACTTACCTCAAAACACGCTAACTCAATCCACTAGTAAGCCTTTTTCTCGATTATCCAACTTCGAACGGCTCGAATCCAGCCAAAACAACTTCATATCATAAATATAAACTATAGGAAGCTATTCCGAACAATAAAGTTGCAATCTTTAAAGAGAAATAGAATGTCAACTAAAAAAGTCAACCCCAGACTCGCGTCTCGAAACCCGATCAAAATTACAATATCCGAAAACCCATTCGGTAACAAGTCCAATCATACATGTTTTAGTCTAAGAAGTTTTCTTATCCCCAAATTTCCAACTCAAATCACTAATTAAATGATGAAAATAACAATGGATTCGTGTAATATAGTCAAATCCGAGTTAGAATCACTTTTCCCGATGAATTTCGTGAAAAACCCACAAAAATTAGCCAAAACCGAGCTCTCTAGGTCCAAAAATGAATAATGAAATCAATTCCTCGAAAGCCTCTATTTCTGCCCAATAAAGTTGCATCTACGAACCCACGACTACATCTGCGGCTCGGACCTGTAGAAAATCCATTATAGGTGCAGTTCTCACTAAGCCCAGCATCCTCCGCTTATGCAGATTAAACGCACATCTGCGGACATGGGAGCACTTTTGCGCACTCGCTCCTGCGTTCAACGCCCGCTTCTGTGACAATTGACCTAGCTGGCTCAGTCCACATATGCAACCACTTCTTCTGCACTTGCGGACTCACAGATGCGGAAACCACCTCGCACCTGTGAATCCTGACCTGGGAAGCCCTTTCTGATTCATGCTCCATCACTCGCACCAACGAGTCTACACGTGCAGTCAAATCTCTCTGCAAGTGCGATGAAACTAGAAGGGGTTGGAGCTTCAACAACGATGACTTAGTCCAATTTGGTTTCAGATTCAATCTGAATCACACCTTGGGTCCACGGGACCCCGTATGAATATACCAACAAGTTCCAAAACCCATAACAGACCTACTCAAGGCCAAAACTCACATCGAACAACATCGATTCAATGGATCGCAATCCAATTCAAGCCTATTGAAACTACAAACTTCTGACTTCCTAAACTAACGACAAATCATACCAAATCAATTCTGATTGACCTCAAAATTTTCACACAAGTAATAAATGACATGACGGACATACTCCATCTTTCGTAATTAGAATCTGACCCCGATATTAAGAAACTCAACTCCTGGTCAAACTTTCCAACCTTCCAAACCTTCAACTTTCTAACTTTCGCCAATTCAAGTTGAAACGACCTACGACCTCTAAATCAACATCCGAATACACTTCTATGTCCAAAATTACCATACGAAGCTATTGGAACCGTCAAAGCTCCATTCTGGAGTAGTCTACACAAAAGTCAAGCTGCGATCAACTCTTTCAACTTAGGGACTAAGTGTCCCATTTCACTCCGAAACCAAAACCGAAAACCCCAACAAGTAACATAACATTAATATAACTTAGAGGTGAAAATAAATAGGGTATCAAGGCTAAAATACTCAAAACAAGCAGCCAAATCATTACAAACCTATAGCACAAGACACTGCAAAATCATAAAAGTCTGACCACATGCAAATGACAACCGATGGGATGCGGGAGAATGTCCCTGGAGGAGATGCTATAGTAGACTAAGATGACCACATCATAAGGGAATTGACAATGGTTTCTCAAAAGGAAGGACCTAAATCAGATTCAACAACTTCCAACTGGCAAAACATTAAGATTGTTTAAAAAACCACACTAGTACAGTCTAGCAAACCAAGTGCTCAAAAAAATATCACACCCACCAATGCAAGAAAAAATGGAGGAATTGTTGTCGATGAAGGAAAAAAACATCAAGAATCTGTAAGCCAAGCATATGTTGCAAATGCAGTGTCCAATTTTCCAGAGGTTCACAAAGACAAGGGAGTTTCAAGGGATGTGCATGAGCAGGTAACTAATTCCTTGTCCAAAAAAAGTAAGGAGTGTGTTAAAACAGACAACCACAATTCTTATATAGTTTCAAAAGACAATGTGATCAATCATTCCTCAGCGAAGGCTAATCAAAACTTTGTTAGTAATGCAATTAAGCAGAATAACCAGACAAAAAACTACTAAAGTTGTCTATGACCATACACAACCAAAAGTTTCTACAAACATTGATAGACCTGCTAAAATTACACCTCCCAGATCAACTGGCCACACCCTTGTTGAAGTTTCTGATGCCCCCGTCATACTACCCTTACACAGGCCACACCCTCAACAAACCAGACAAAGAAACCCCAAAATTCTATCGAGCCACTACTTCCCACTGTCACTCATATGCTACCAAGATGAGATCCAAATTTGCAGAAGAAAGAATACCTATTGAATTCACAGCACAAAAAATTACCACTAAACAAGGGCACCTAGTAGTTGTCTTCAAGAAGGAGGATTACATGATTAAATAGGCTACCAGATGCCAATACACTGTGGTTAGAAAATTTTCTAACATAATGCCTAGAATGGAGGTCATAAGAAGAAGCTTCATCACTCAAACAGAACTAGTGGGAGGTGTGAAGATTGAACACTTCAACTCCAAGAATGTTTACATAGATTTGGACAATGAATATGATCTTAACTGTATAGAACAAGCAATATATGTATATTCTGGAGAAAATGATGAAGATTGAGGCTTGGTCTCCATTATTCAATCCTAATGAAGACTCACCAATAGTTCCTATTTGGGTAATCATTCCTGAACTTCCATGGCATTTTTATTACATGGAGATCCTAACCCGTCTCCTATCCTATGTTGGAAAAGCTTTGTTCTTGGATCTGTTATCGCTTCTGTGTTAAAACTCAGAAAATCAGAAGAACTGTTAGAAGAAACAGAAAATATATATAAACGATAAATAAGTGCGTAGAGAATACCACCTGGTTTTATAAGTGCGTAGAGAATTGGCCTTACAGAATTCTCATTGAAGCGGC
>ML394174.1:110777-125663 GCA_005239525.1 Nicotiana knightiana | reverse complement strand
CTTAGCCACTATTCCAATAGATTTAGAAATAGTAGCTACTGCCTTTTTATCAAGAGAATTTAAAGTATCCATATCATGAGTAACAAGAGCATGAAGGATATTTGTAGGAGTCAAATTGTACCTTGTATTAGGCGAACTTATGCTTGCCATGTTTCCTATAGATAGAGCCCTAGTATTAGGGTCATTTTTTGATGTAGCTGCTACAATTTGCTGCTGCCCGAATGGTATAAAAGCAGGAGCATTCGGACTTAATCCTCTCTTGTTTGCTCCACTATCCGTAGAATTAGAAACCTGTTCGCTTTGCACCTTTGCTGCCTCGTCCTTTGATGGAGGAGTTGCTGAAAATTGAGCTGCCTCATCGTCACTCTCCTCTTGGATGTTATCTGCATAATCTTCTTCCTCCTCTACAACTCGCTCAGCCCAAGTCTTGCGACTAAAAACAATTGCACTCGTCGCACCTTGTTGATCCTTATCACCACTTAACTCATTTATGGATAAATCCTTACCCGTGTTTGCTTGTTTATTGTTACCTGTTGACAGTAGATGCTGTCCAGATTCACCAGCATGCTCACCAAAGAACTCCATCAATTGTGAGGGAACCTCAAAGACTGAGGTATTTAGCGCGACCAAAGGTGCCTTAACCTTTGGAGTTGTATTCAACAACATAGCTGCCTGGGCGTCCTTCACCATTTTAGCTAAATCCGGACTGGAAAAATGCAATGTTGGCGTAACTGCCATTGCCTCTTGCTCATCAACTGGAACAATTTCTTTTGAAGAAACAAGTTGTCCACCATCGTATGTACCGTGCTCATTCTCAACAGCCAAAGCATCAAAAGAATTAGAGCAACTGATGTTTTTTCCAATAGTTAGCTGATTTTTGCGACTGGAAACATCCTTTTCACTAGGTGATAGGTGTACATGATTTACCACTGTCCAGGCTGCACCTTTAGATTGTTGCACCGCTTTAGCACCAGATTTTAAAACATCACCCGTAGATAAAGCACCTGCTGGTTTTTCAACTGCGGCAACTCGATCACCAGCTGTATTGACTCTAACTGGTTCTGTTAATTTCTGCACGTTAGTTTGCCCATGTCCATTGGCTGTTTGATGCCCCGTTTCAGCAGATTTTTGGCCAGCACCTGGATCCTTACAAACACCAGCTGAATCTGGATCAAACACAGGACCTGCAACATCCTTCAGATCTTTAACAACATTATTAAGAGCTGTTGCAACTGGAACTATCACAGCACTATCAACAGCTGCTACATGATGCAACTTAACAACATCTAATCCTTGAGAAACTCCCTTAGTAGCTGAAGTAACACCTCGATCAACTGTGGCATTCTGAGAAACCACATGCTCCACTCGATTCTCAACAGTTGCTTCATCCACATTCCTAGCTTTAACAACCTGATCAATCCCTTTCATCATGACTGTTTCCCTAACCAAATTAAGTGCACTGGAAACTCTAGCTAGAGATCGATCAACTGGAATATCGGCATGATCTGATGCATTAGTTTTTTGTTGCCACTTAGCATTTAAATAGTCCCTAGCATCCCCTTGTAATTTTTCTACCTTGTTCATCTCCTCAGCTAAAGCCAAAACTTCAGCAGGCAGAACACGTTCCTTATTGACAGTGCTATCGATCAAATTTTCCTCCTGTTGCATATCATCATTCGCCCTATTCCTTTTAATCAATGAACGACAATCTTCACCAGCATGTCCTTGTCGTTTGCACACATTACAATATGATGGAAGATTATCAAATACAAACTCCTGTATATGCTCAAAAACCTTACCAGATTTGTCGTCGATAAATTGTAACTTCATATTTTTGGGATGTTTGTCAAGGAGATCAAGAACTACCTTAACTCTAGTTGTACTAGGTCTTGTCCTAGATTGTTTGGCCTTGTCTATTGCAATAGGTTTTCCCACAGCTGATGCGATTGACAGTAAAGGTTTCTTGGCGAACAGGTTCGTCGGCAAATCTGGAAACGATACCCATGCCACTGTTTTTGACGTCTCAACCTTAGGATTGTAATCTTGAGTCCATGGGAATGTACGATATTGATGTTGTTGTCCTTTGTACTGTAAATAACCAACCTGCTTCGAAAGAACTATTACAAAATCGTCATAAACATCACAACGAATCAACAATTATCGAAACGCGAGCAAGCCGATCAAACAGCGACCTTTAATCCCAAACTGTGTTGGAATTAAATTTCGTAGTTCCGCCAAATCTGGCACACCATATGAGATCTTCATGACTACAGCTTGGTGAAGACCTTCTTCAACTGCATATTCCTCCAGTTCCTTAAACGAAAATTGCATCATAAGCTGCCCATGAACATGTTGGATAGGTTTAAGGATTGTTTTGGTTACTGGTTGTGATTTTGACGTGAGTAATGAAGCATATGTATTCGTTTTAGGGTTGGAATCCATCTCTCCCACAGCTTGAAGCTGGGGAGAGGCCTGCACGTCCATGGCAGCCCTTAGTCCTCCATGTCGCCCAAGAAAGAGAGGAGAGAGGAGAGAGCAGCGTGGGTTTTTTGCTAGGGTTTTTTTTGCATGTTAGGTATCTGAACTGTTTGTTCGGGTTTAATTCCTGATCTAATCAATTTTTTATGAGGGTGACAATCCTAAGAAACTCGCAGTCACGCTCAATCCTATTATAGTGCAAATACAGCCGCCAGTGGAGGTTGAGGTAGCTGCATCAGTTCCATTTGAAGTTGAGATAGCACCCCCCGAAGCTGCGCATGTTCCATTCGAAGTAGAAGTGACCACACCTTTCACAGTGACAGTGTCAACCACACCACCTTTCGACACCAAGGTTGTACCCTGGGATTATGTTACCGAAGCTAGAAGAAGAGGAAAAATCAAAATAGAAGAATCCGGCGTTGCGCAAGGAATGACCAGAACGGCAAGAGTCTATACACCAGAGCATTTGGGAGAATCCAGTAAGCAGGATTCTAACAGACCGCCTGTTATTGAAACAGGATCGGATGACCTTTAGAGGAAAGTTCAAGCAAGGGAGTATTCAGTCACCGATCATTTGAACAAGACTCCTGCTCAGATATCTATCCTGTCACTGCTACAGAATTCAAAAGTGCACAGGAATGTTCTCTTAAAGGTGTTAAGTGAGGCATATGTACCTAACAACATCACTGGCAGAGAAATGGCTAATATGGTAGGACAGGTGTTGGAAATTCACAAAATCACCTTCCACGAGGACGAGCTTCCACCTGAGAGTTTGAATCATAACAGGGCACTGCACATTACCGTGCAATGTGAGGACAATTTCATTGCCAGAATTCTGATAGATGGGGGATCCAATCTCAATATTTTCCCATTGACAACACTGAAGAGGTTGGGCAAAGGCATGTATGAGATATGAGAAGGGACCATGAACGTGAAGGCATTTAACGGGTCTCAGAGGGCTACCATTGAGGAAATCAATCTCTATTTGCAGATAGGGCCTACATGGTTTGATGTCGAGTTTTAGGTGCTGGACATATTTGCATCCTATAATCTATTGTTGGGACGGCCATGGACACACACTGTTGGGGTTGTGGCATCAATTTTGCATCAGGCAGTGAAGTTTGAATGGAACCATCAAGAGGTGATTATCCATGGAGATGGGAGCAACCCCATTTACAACCGTCAGACTATCCCGGTGGTTGAGAATAGAAAAAGGCTCGGTGGAGAAACTTATCATCACATCGAGCGGGTCAATGAAATTGACAAAGATAAGTGGTAGGATAACAAGATAGCAAACATGATGAACTGGAGAGGGTATGAGCATGGCAAGGGTCTCGGCAAAAATCTTCGGGGCATCACCAAGCTAATACAGCCAAAGCGCCATGGTACTACTTTCGGGTTGGGATATCAGTACACCTGGCAAGAATACAATGATTGGTCACCACCGTGGCATGGTCTGCACTATCCACTTGAGCAGCCTGTACCACACCTGAGTCAGACTTTCCAGCAGACCGACATCATATTGGGATCAAAGGAGGAGGAAGCACTGGCAGCTTTAAGGAACTTGTTCCTGGAGGATGAGGACATGTACTGTTGTGTAATTGTTGAGGAGGAGGAGGAGGAAGGCCCTACCATCCGAGCTGTGGAGAAAGGATCATTCCTCAAGAATTGGACTGTCAGACCATCCAGGGCCCGACGAGTCCCGGGGTAGCAAGTCTGAATGACATTGTTTATTTTGTTTTCTAAGAAAATGATTTCCCTTTTTTGCATTTGTTTTAAATAAAATATCCAGCGTTCCAAAAACATTGCTTAAATTATTGAAAATCGCTTTTATGTTTCAATGGATCGATATTTATTATTACCATTTTCTCTCATATCTTTATCTATACAACATTATTATTTCTTGTCTTGATGAAACAACAACTGTGACATGTAATGAGACAACGCAACAGAAGGATAGTGATTCGGAGGAAGAAGATGTCATACCCGAGGAAATCGTCAGAGAAGTAGAAGACTTTGAGAACAAGCCTAAGTCCAATATGGATGAAACAGAAATAATCAACTTAGGAGATTCCGAAACTGTCAAGGAGACCCGCATCAGCATTCACTTATCACCATCTGAAAAAAAGAGTACACACAATTTCTGAAGGAGTATGAGGACATCTTTGCATGGTCATACGATGATATGACCGGGTTAAGTACATCTATTGTGGCTCACAAGTTGCCCACAAACCTAATGTATCGCCAGTAAAGCAGAAACTCAAGAAATTCAAGCCTGACATGAGTCTGAAAATCAAAGAGGAGGTTACTAAGCAAATCAATGCCAAGGTTCTCAGAGTGGTTGAATACCCAACTTGGTTAGCCAACATCGTGCCAGTTCCAAAGAAATTTGGGAAGGTTAGAATTTGTGTCGATTATCGGGATCTCAACAGAGCCAGCCCAAAGGATGATTTTCCACTTCCAAACATACACATCTTAATCGACAGTTGTGCCAGACATGAACTATAATCCTTTGTAGATTGTTTCACCGATTACCATCGGATTTGGATGGATGAGGAAGACGCTGAGAAAATCGAATTCATTACACCCTGGGGGTATACTGTTACAAGATGATGTCGTTCGGCCTAAAAAACACTGAGGCCACCTACATGAGGGTCATGACTACTATCTTTCATGACATGATACATAAAGAGATTCAGGTGTACGTGGACGATGTAATCATTAATTCCAAGAAGGCCATGGATCATACAGAAGACTTGAGGAAATTATTTGACAGACTGCGGAAGTACAACCTGAAGTTAAACCTCGGAAAATATGCATTCGGGGTCCCTTCCGGAAAGTTACTTGGGTTTATTGTCAGCCGCCTAGGGATAAAATTGGATCCGTAAAAAGTCAAATCCACCCAGGAGCTGCCACCGCCAAAGAGTAAGAAAGATGTAATGAGTTTTCTAGGACGGCTAAACTACATCAGCCGGTTCATAGCCCAGTCCACAGTTATATGTGAGCCAATTTTCAAGATGTTGAAGAAAGATGTTGCAACTAGTTGGACCGAGGATTGTCAAAGGGCTTTCGACAAAATCAAGGAGTACCTATCAGCACCACCAGTTTTGGTCCCGCCAGAGCCAGGTATACCTTTTCTACTCTACCTCGCAGTGTTAGATGGAGCCTTCGACTGCGTTCTGGGGAAGAACGATGAGACAGGGAGAAAGGAATAAGCGATCCACTACCTGAGTAAGAAATTCACTTCATATGAAGCGCGGTACTCTCAATTGGAACGTACATGTTGCGCCTTGATCTAGATAGCTCAGAAGCTGAGGCATTTCTTCTGTGCTTACACAATGTACCTCATATAAAGGATGGATCCCTTGAAATATATCTTTTAGAAACCCATGCCCACTGGCAAACTGGCTAAGTGGAAAATCTTGTTGAGTGAGTTCGACATTGTTTATGTAACTCAGAAAGCAGTCAAGGGACATGCACTAGCCGATCATCTTGCTGAGAACCCTGTGGAAGGAGAATACAAACCCCTGAAAATGTATTTTCCCGATGAAGAGGTGTTATTCGTAGGAGAGGATATTGCTGAATCCTACGACGGTTGGAGGATGTTCTTTGACGGAGCGGCAATTTTCAAGGGAGTCGGCATTAGAGTTGTCTTGGTATCGGAAAATGGCCAACATTACCCGGCATCTGCTAAACTGAGATTTCCCTGCACCAACAACATGGCAGAGTATGAAGCTTGCATCCTAGGACTCAATATGGTCATCGACATGAATATTCAGGAGCTGCTGGTAATCGGCGATTCAGATTTGCTTGTGCACCAGGTACAAGGAGAATGGGCCACCAAGAATTCCAAGATATTGCCATATCTGCACCATGTGCAGGAATTGAGTAAGAGGTTCACGAAGATAGAATTTCGGCATGTTCCCAGGGTTCAGAACGAGCTTGCCGATGCATTGGCCACTTTGTCATCAATGATACAACATCCATACAAGAACCTCATTGATCCTATCCCAGTAAGGATCCATATCCAACCAACATAGTGTGCCCATGTTGAAGAATAGACATACGGGAAGCCCTGGTTCCACGATATCAAGGATTATTTGGCAAAAAGAGAATACTCGGAGCACGCAAATCATACTCAGAAACGTACACTTCGGAGGTTGTCCAACAATTTCTTCCACAGCGGAGGAACCCTGTACAGAAGAAATCCTAATTTGGGATTACTGAGATATGTTGATTCAAGACAGGCTTCTAAACTACTTGAGGAGATGCATTTTGGGACCTACGGCCCGCACATGAATGGCTTCTTCTTGCCAAAAAGATATTAGGGCCGGTTATTTCTGGATGACCATGGAGACAGATTTCATCCAGTATGTCCGAAAATGCTACCAATGTCAAGTACATGCAGATATGATAAAAGTACCACCAAATGAGCTCAATGCAACAAGCTCGCCTTGGCCATTCGTCGTCTGGGGAATGGATGTCAGTGGTCCAATTGAGCCCACCGCCTCAAATGGGCATCGGTTCATCTTAGTAGCTATTGATTATTTCACCAAATGGGTCGAAGCATCATCTTACAATGCAGTGACTAAGAAAGTCGTGGTAGATTTTGTTCGCGACTGGATTGTTTGTCAGTTTGGAGTTCCAGAATCAATCATCACTGACAATGCCTCCAATCTCAACTGTGATCTGATGAGGTCCATGTGTGAGACTTTCAAAATCAAGCAAAAAAATTCCACAACCTATAGACCTTAGATGAACGGGGTTGTAGAAGCCGCTAACAAAAACATCAAGAAGATACTTAGAAAGATGGTAGAAAATCATAAACAGTGGCACGAGTAGCTGCCATTCGCTTTATTAGGATATCGTACCACAGTCCGCACATCAACCGGGGAAACTCCCTACTTACTGGTTTATCGTACTGAAGTTGTTATTCCTGCCAAAGTAGAGATTCCTTCCTTGAGGATCATACAAGAAGCTGAGCTCAGCAATGCAAAATGGATAAGGAACAGTTATGAGCAGCTAACCCTCATAGATGGAAAAGGATGAATGCAGTGTCATGGGAAACTTTATCAAAGCAGGATGTCTAGAGCCTTCAATAAAAGAGTCAAGTTGAGGCAGTTCACACCGGGGCAGCTGGTGTTGAAAAAGATCTTTCCACATCAGGACGAAGCCAAAGGGAAATTCTCTCCCAATTTAGCAAGGTCCTTACATGATTCACAGAGTATTGACGGGAGGAGCCCTTATACTTGCAGAAATGGACGGAGAAGTCTGACCAAAACCGATCAATTCAATAAAAATCTTATTTCCCCCATAATCGAAAACTGGGGCAGAATTTTGAGGACGACCCTCAAAATTCCAAAGAAAGCTCAGTCGTTCGCAGCATGTACAACAGTCAGAGATGTTTGTCCATCTAACTGGGGTAGAATTTTGAGGAGGACCCTCAAAATTCTACAGCAAAAGAAGTCGTGATGTCTTAGATCGTGTCACAATTATTGGTTCATCTAACAAATTTCTTAAAATATTTTACTATGTCCTTTGAAAACTATGCATTCTTGCTTCCGAAATAACTCTGTTTAGCGAAACGCTGCCCTCGGACCAAGCAAAGCAAGCCGACGGAGGCACGAACCAACCTCCCCCTTACAGAACTCATAATTTTTCTTTGGATGCAGGAACAAAGAATATACATGCTTCAAAGTCACAATCTTCATAACAACCGTGATGCTGACGTTTACTACCAGCTAAGAAAACTCTGCTATCATCTGCTATTTATTCTATTCTGCATGGGACTAAGCCTTGTCCCACATCTTGCATGAGGGTAAGCCCTGTCTCCATATTTGCATAAGGCTAAGCTCTGCCTTCATCTACATGGGACTAAGCCCTGTCCCGCATCTTGCATGAGACTAATTATGTCTCTATATCTTGCATGAGGCTAAGACCTGCCTCCATACTTGCATAAGGCTAAGCTCTGCCTTCATCTGCATGGGACTAAGCCATGTACCGCATCTTGCATGACTAAGCTTTGTCTAAACATCTGCATGAGGCTAAGCCCTGCCTTCATACTTGCATAAAGCTAAGCTCTGCCTTCATCTGCATGGGACTAAGCCTTGTCCCTCATCTTGCATGAGACTAAGCTATGTCTCCATATTTGCATTAGGCTAAGCCCTGCCTCCATATTTGCATTAGGCTAAGCTTTGCCTTCATTTTTATGGGACTAAGCTCTGTCCCGAATCTTGCATGAGACTAAGCTCTGTCTCCATCTGCATGAGGCTAAGCCCTGCCTCCATTTGCATAAGGCTAAGCTCTGCCTTCATTTGCATGGGACTACGCCTTGTCCCGCATCTTGCATGAGACTAAGCTTTGTCTCCATATCTGCATGATAAAGCTCTGCCTTCATCTTCATGGGACTAAGCCCTGTCCCCGCATCTTGCATGGGACTAAGCCTTGTCCCAAATTTTGCACGAGACTAAGCTCTGTCTCCATTGGCATAAGGCTAAGCCATGCCTCCATATTTGCATAAGGCTAAGCTCTGCCTCCTATTTGCATAAGTCCAATCATTGCCTTTCTATTTGCCGAGACTAAGCGTTGTCTCTCCGGCACTATCTATTTGCTCTTCTTTCGGGCTAAGCTCTACCATCAACTTCACAAGATTAAGCCTTGTCTTGTTGCTCTTGACATCATATTATTGCATCTCATGGGCTAAAATATTTCCAACTTGTCCAAAGGCGTCATAGTCTAAAGCATCATCCTCATAGTCGGAAGACACCATGCCATGGCCTGAGGATCTCTCAAAGTTGCATATCATTATTCAAAGGCGTCATGGTTCGGAGGCACCATTTTCATGGCCCGAGAACATCATTTCATGGCCTGTGAATCTCTCATTGAACAATTCATAGACCAGGACATCATGGTCTAAAGACGTCATCCTAATCGTCCGAAGACAATTCTCATGGTCCGAAGGGAATCTACATCATGTTTAAATTTCTGCACATATATGCTCGTAGTATCTCTTTACTTGCAGGTGACCCAATAAGCAACCGTTGTCACAACAGGAGCAACCCCGCTCCAGTTCCTACAAATTATCTCAAACCTGACCACTCACCATAACCATCTTTTCCCCTATGCCAAAATCTCGTATTCGTTCTTGTGATGACTTCATAGGTATATTCCGCCAATGAATCTAGAACTACACACGACCTGATTCCTATAAAATCAGGGATATGTAAACAGCTCAGGAACCAGAGTGCTGCCTAAATCTCTCAAATCACCTCGCTCGGTCAAAATTGACCATCATATCTTTACCCGACAACTCTTTCATCCTTCCCGGTTAAAGAGGGGCAGCTATTGATACCCAATTTTTTCCTATAATACTTTTTCAAATACATATAAACCTTCAAAACTATGCATTTGCATCAATTGACATTTTTCCATAATTTCTACATTTTTAGGGAATTTTAATTAATTTATCACAGTATTTTATTTACATAAATAATTAGAAATTGCATCACAAATGACTTTATAACATTCATGGTTTAATTTGTTGTCTATATTCATATTAAGCTTAAATTATTGCACAAATAGCCACATTTACATTTTTGGGTTATAATTGCAATAACTTTGCAATTATAGCCCATGCATGCATTATTACATTATTTTACCAGAAAATAGCTCATCGTATAAAAAAAAATATTGAGTAATTGAATAAAATATTTCTATGTATGAAAATTATTTTTTGTAATTTGTTAATTATTTTATAAATTATATTTTATCAATTATTTGGGTATTTAATAAATAACCCTCTCAAACATTAACCCAAACCCCTTTAAAAGACAACCCAAACCCCTTAGGCCCAAACTTATACCTGCCCGACCCAATACCCCCTTTAATCGTGGTTGTTGATCTTTTAGATCAACGGTCCACAAACCCCCTTACCATAATTAATCCTAAAACCTAACCCCTAACCCTTTCAGTCCCTCCAACCCCGTCGTCGTCATCTCCCTCACCTCTCAACTCTCTCTTGACCTAACCCTAACCCTAAACGCCATCACCGGTGTAAACCTCCTTCCCATGGTACTTCTATCTCTTCTCCAACCAGCCCCGGTCTTCTATACGCCATGGCTCTTCGACTTCATGAGTCCTTGAGAGGATCTCAAGGAAATCCAATTGGTTCTGGTTCGAAACTTGATCACCCGCCTGTCTCAGGCTATTTTCATTTGTAAGTAGGGGATTTCTCTTTGTTTTATTACGAATCCATGGGTCTTTTGACCGATTCTCTTCATCTCTACTTTTTTTTTCTGAAAGCCCTACTTCATTACTGTCGATTCTTCTTAGATCTTTATAGATCTAGGGTGATTCGAGTACTATTAAGTGTTTTCCTTTAAAAATATCTTGTTTTAATTAGTTATTTCGATTTTTAATCACTCTTCCTAAAATAGGGTTCGTCCTAAACTGTTTTCAAAGACTTTTCTGACTTCTAAGTGCTTAATTAATTGTTTTTCATCATCTTGACTGAATTTTGCAAGAACATTCAAACCCTAGTTGATTCTATGTGATATACTAGTCTTCAATCTTTTCTTCGATACTTTGGGTGTTTCTGTGATACCAATTGTATTGGTTTACCCTGTTTTTTGACTTAAATGTTTTCCCTGTTAAAACCCAGTATTCTTGGGGATTTCTGCCCTAATTGACCTTTGCTAGGGTTCGAACCAGTTTTCTTGTTAAACCCGATAATTCTGTGAAGTTTTACTCATTTATTTTCTATTTATGGAACCCGAGTGATTCTTCTGGTAAAATCAGTATTCTTTTGAAGATTCTTACTGATTATTGCCTATTATTTTGCCCTGTTAAAATCTGTGTGCACAAATCTTATTTGTTCTCCTATTTTAATTGATTACACTTGCCTTTATTAGTTGTCCGTATGATTTTGGGATTCTTACCGATTCCTTATTTGGTATGATTTGTAATCCTTGCCTTAATTAAACCCCTTTGATGTTACCGTTAGGTGATTACCCTTAATTAAGGGGTCTATTCCAGACTCCCCCATGTTAACTGATTCTGTGACCCTGTGATTGCCCTTAATTAACTGACTTCTGATTCTTTTACCTTATTTGTTCTACTCCCAAAGTACTATGTATACACTCTTGTTTTACCTCTCAAAGACACAAAGGATAGTTCAAAAAATACGCACACACTCAAACTTTCTCTCATCTCTCTCTCTGCTACTTGTGCTCATTGCTTGTCTAACCGGCTGAAAGCCAAGGCTAGACTGTGGAATTCTACATACTTTACTTTCTGTATCTTGCTTCCTTAACTGGTAAGTTCTTATTTCAATTCTGAAATTCAACCCTATGTGCTCCATAGTTGTTAAATCCATGCTAAACATTCTCATATTCTGTCTCTAAGTTTATTATACATTACCACTTTAATTCCAAGCATGATCCCTTTGATAATACTTCGAAGCAATAGTTTTTATGTTCTGGTTGCCAATCAGTTCCTATTTGTTCTATGTACTGGCTGGTCAATGTGCTTCCCCTTTTACCCTATTCATGTGTTTCTGACTTAAGCCTCTATGTTCCCAATCCCCTGATCCTTGGTTGTAAACTTGTTTTCCTTCACTTAGAAACAAGTAATAAATGGTTTTGAGTCTGGGAACTCTAAGTGTTATGACTGTGTGGTTGCTTGTTGAATCTTTCTTCTTCTCAGAATTGTTTCCAAAATTGTTTTACTTTTAACATTTTTAAGAACTGTTTCTATTCCTGAAAACCTTTTCACTCCTGAAATTTTTACCTCTACACTATTTTTACTAAATTCTTCCAAACTATGTCAAGCACTCTCACTTCTACTCTTAGATTACTTAAGTTCTGCCCATCCAGTGTGTGTACTGCCTAAGAATCCATAAGATTCCTCCGATCTCTAGCACACTGGGGCTGGCCTTTCCACACTGCATATAATCGCTTCCCTACTCAAAGGATCTTGGTGTGACCATCGCCCGGGATCCCTGAGGCCCTTAGGGAACTTTGACACACCAGGACTCCCTATTGGCTATGAGACTTTGGCATCCTGGACTGTTTTGAAGGCCTGGTATTTCCAGGTTCACTTTGGGCCTATCTCAGGCTCCCTATAGCATAGCTTATATTTATTATGTGATTCATTCATTTATGATCTGTAATAATAACCTTAGTAAACAGATATTGGGAAAATTAGTAAAAGGGAAGGGTAGA
Source organism: Nicotiana knightiana (assembly GCA_005239525.1). Lineage (NCBI taxonomy): Eukaryota > Viridiplantae > Streptophyta > Magnoliopsida > Solanales > Solanaceae > Nicotiana > Nicotiana knightiana. Next base: position 112,965 of record ML394174.1, on the reverse strand, counting down.
AATCGGGTAGAAATCATGCCCTTAAGATTAGTATGACTATGGCTTGCATTAGAAATCATGTTCTTAGGTTTGTTTGCTTGCATTATAAATCATACTCTTAGGTTGCTTGGCATACTAGGCAACATGTTATAGGTTCATTACCTCATTTGTTACGGGATTATTTTTCTGCATAATCATGATCACCTAGAAATCCTGTTATTAAGTTACCGTTGTAATTCTGCTTAATAAAAATGTCCATCCTTGGTTTGCATTAGAAATCCTGCTTTAGGACTGTGTTTGTATTCGCTTTAAATCATGTCTACATCGCCTAAATCAATAATCGTCCTGTCTATAAGAGTGTTTAAAAGCAATTTCAATGCCTAGACACCATGTTTTAGGATAAATATGTATGAAATTGGTTTCGTTATAATCAACACCTAGATAAGCATGTTTATAGGACGTATTAAAACTCAAACTGTTTGCTTTCCTTTAGTTAATTTCCAGAATTTTGTTTGCATTTTTAGACAGTATGTTATAGGGTATCCTTGAACCACGCCTAGGCAAGCCTATATGTAATTAAGGCCTTATAAAAATTGTAAAACTATGCTTTGTTTATTTGTGAACTGCCCAGATTCAGCAAGTCCTAAAATCAGTAGGCAAACTAATTAGGTCTCAACTGCCTCTCTTTAATAGATATTGCATACAATCTGTTTCATGCTCACATAGATATCCTGTTTTTGGATTTTGAAATGTCTGAAATCCTGTTGTTTGAGACGTGCTATTATTTTCATACTTGAGGAGGTAAAAGTGAGCCTTTAATTTTTCCTTATGTGAATGTCCTAAAGTTCTTGCTTGTCGCTTAGATTTTCTCCTTTTAAGCACTTTAGGAGAGTCTAGAACCACCTTAATTAGAGCTCTTAAACACCTCCAGCGCCATAAAAAAGGGACGGGTAATGCATGCTTAGAGTTCGCTTGATTAAAACTGCTTATACAATCTCTAAGGGGAGGGTAATCGGGTAGTAAAAAGATATGATGACATGTGCGCTAATGCCACGTGTAACCCCTCTAGTTGAGGAAGGATTACCGGGCATTGTACAGATGTGATCCTGTAGGCTAATAACTTAGGACTTCCCTATCTTTATACATATGTGTGCTTAGACTGCTTACCTATTAAATTTCCTTTATCTTATTTACATATGTGTGCTTAGACTACTTACCCATTAAATTTCCTTTAACTTATTTACATATGTGTGCTTAGATTGCTTATCTGTTAAATGACTAATTCATCAAGTATGTTTGGCCGGGACCCACCGTTGTGGAACTTGAGGAGTGCCTAACACCTTCCCCTCAGGGTAATTTCAAGCCCTTACCCAATCTCTGGTAATGTAGACCGATTTCATGAGTTACTTGTATTAGGTGCCCTAACGCACCTTAAATCCGTTAGGTGGCGACTCTTTAATTTACATACCCCCTTTCCCAAAAGGAAAGGAGTTGTTCCAAAAAATGTCGAAACCCGATTTCGCTAGAAAAAGGGGGCGCGACAATATTGTTATGTGTCATTTTGAAGTATATAATATTTGGGTAGATTGCATTGTTTTCCATCGTTTGATGTCATGCCCTAACAATATAAAAAATAAACTTATAATATTATAAAAAAGTAAGGTAAAAGGTAGAATTATTATATAAAAAAGTAGGGTAACAGATAAAATAGAATTATTTAACAATAAGGAAGGGCAAGATGAGAGAACAAAACAAGGTAACGATGCGACCATACCAAATCGGTCATTACATAAAATGGCACTTTTTGTTGTTACGTAATGGCGAATTTAACGATACGATATGATAAAATTTAGGTAACAATCGAAACAAATATTATATTTAAAGTAACAATACAATACAATACCATAAGTAGCCAAACAAGATATATGATTTGAACTTTGAAAATGAAGAAATTCTTAACAATGACCACTTAGGGTGTGTTTGGTATGAAGGAAAATGTTTTTCAGAAAATATTTTCTAATTTTTTCATGTTTGGTTAGTTTAAATATTTTGGAAAATATTTCCTTATGAACTCATTTTCCTCCAATTGGAGAAAAATATTTTATTTATCAAGAGAAGAGAAAATATTTTTCAAAACTCCTTCTCAACCTTCCCCACCCTCATCAACCCACCCCGCACTCCACACCCACCTAGCTAACTCCACCCCATG